>CM038711.1:42212969-42320469 GCA_021613375.1 Megaleporinus macrocephalus | reverse complement strand
GCGATGCAACATTTATAATATATATATATATATATATATATATATATATATATATATATATATATATATATATATATATATATATATATATATTTTTTTTTTTTTTTTTTTTTTTTTTTTTTTTTTTCTGAGAGCCTTCCATTTTAAGGATTCTCTGGCTTTTAGGTACTTTGACCCCAGGGCCTCTTGGGGGCCCTAGCCATGCTTTTGGGCCCCTTATGAAAATGGACGAGGCTTTGTGGCACTGCTCTCACTTCGAATTCTGGCTATTAGAGGCCCTAGAAAGAAGGGGGGGGCATAATTTTAGAGGGCCCTGGTTATGAGAGCCCCTACCAGGGTGGCCCCAAAGAAGAGCAGGGAATACCATTAGAGGGCCCTTGATCACGAGGGGCGCAGGTTAGGGGGCCAACTCTTTCCGTCCTTGTTCCCCAGGGATCAGTCTTTGGTCTACTTCTGTTTTCCGTTTATGCAAAACGTGTGGACTATGGCTTTAAGAATGTCTGCTATTTAATAAATGCTTCATGAGAACATAATAGAATCAAACCGATTTGTTAAGGATGCTTCTGCCTTACGTGGCCCTTCACGTATGTGTTCAGCAATAAGAACGTCCACATTTCCTTCTCCACGTTTTGGAGCCAATCCCTGGTGACATTTAGCCCTGTTTAGTATGCCATGATAAGCCCTCAGATAATCACACTTCTGCCGCTCAGCCACAACATTCATTAGAAATGACCTTTGGAAGCAGCAATTAGCCAGGAAGGCTCCATTGTTGCAAAACAAAAGCTGAATTAACAGCGGTTAACAGGAATCGATACTGGAGTCCATTCCTGGCCCCCAGCCTGAGCGAACAGGCCAGACGCAAACAATCAGCTGGATTAAAATGTAACATGGCAAATATCAGACACCTAATGGCTCACCAACAACAAGAAAACAGCTGCTCTGGGTCCAAAACCCTTTCATTAGTTCTAGCCACAACACCCCCACTAAGTACCATAGAAAGATGCAGTAATGAAGCACAACACTTTCAGTCAATCATCCAGCCATATACTCCCATCAGCCACAGAATTCAAACCACCTTCTTGTTTTTACAATATCTGATCATCTTATCAGCTCCATTGACCATACAGGAGCTACACCTACAGACTGGAGTTCATCTGATTCTCTTATATTTGGTAACCCTGTTCTTCAATGGCCACAGAGCAGGTGGGAGTAAAATCATTCTGCAGTGACACTGACATGGTGGTGATGTGTTAGTGTGTGCTGCGCTGGCACAAGTGGATCAAACACAGCAGTACTGCTCGAGTTAATAAACACTGTTTATTAACTATTTACTGTCCACTCTATTAGACACTCCTACCTTGTTGGCCCACTTTGTAAATGTAGTGGGGTTAGGGTTTAGTGTAAATGTAGGGTTTAGTGTAAATGTAGGGGTTTAGTGTAAATGTAGGAGTTAGGGTTTAGTGTAAATGTAGGGGTTTAATGTAAACATATGGGTTAGGGTTTAGTGTAAATATAGGGGTTTAATTTTTAGTGTAAATGTAGAGGTAAGGGGTTTAGAGTACATGTAGGGGTTAGGGTTTAGTGTAAATGTAAGGCTTAGGGTTTAGTGTAAATGCAGGCCTTAGGGTTTAGTGTAATTTTAGAGGTAAGGGGTTTAGTGTAAATCTAGAGGTAAGGGGTTTAGAGTACATGTAGGGGTTAGGGTTTAGTGTAAATGTAGGGGTTAGTGTTTAGTGTAAATGTAGGGGTTAGTTTTTAGTGTAAATGTAAGGCTTAGGGTTTAGTGTAAATGCAGGACTTAGGGTTTAGTGTAAATGTAAGGCTTAGGGTTTAGTGTAAATGCAGGACTTGGGGTTTAGTGTAAATCTAGAGGTAAGGGGTTTAGAGAACATGCAGGGGTTGGGTTTAGTGTAAATGTAGGGGTTTAGAGTACATGTAGGGGTTAGGGTTTAGTGTAAATGTAAGGCTTAGGGTTTAGTGTAAATGCAGGACTTAGGGTTTAGTGTAAATGTAAGGCTTAGGGTTTAGTGTAAATGCAGGACTTAGGGTTTAGTGTTAATGTAGGAGTTAGGGTTTAGTGTAAATGTTAAAGTAAGGGGTTTAGTGTAAATCTAGAGGTAAGGGGTTTAGAGAACATGAGGAGGTTAGGGGTCTAGTGTAGATGTAGAGGTAAGAGGTTTAGTGTAAATCTAGAGGTTAGTGTTTAGTATAGGTGTAGAGGTAAGAGGTTTAGTGTAAATCTAGAGGTTAGGGGTTTAGTGTAGATGTAGAGGTAAGGGGTTTAGTGTAAATCTAGAGGTTAGGGGTTTAGTGTAGATGTAGAGGTAAGGGGTTTAGTGTAAATCTAGAGGTTAGGGTTTAGTATAGGTGTAGGGGTTTAGTGTAAATCTAGAGGTTAGGGGTCTAGTGTAGATGTAGACGTAAGAGGTTTAGTGTAAATCTAGAGGTTAGGGTTTAGTGTAGATGTAGAGGTAAGAGGTTTAGTGTAAATCTAGAGGTTAGGGTTTGTTATAGGTGTAGAGGTAAGAGGTTTAGTGTAAATCTAGAGGTTAGGGGTTTAGTGTAGATGTAGAGGTAAGGGGTTTAGTGTAAATCTAGAGGTTAGGGTTTAGTATAGGTGTAGGGGTTTAGTGTAAATCTAGAGGTTGGGGTCTAGTGTAGATGTAGAGGTAAGAGGTTTAGTGTAAATCTAGAGGTTAGGGGTCTAGTGTAGATGTAGAGGTAAGAGGTTTAGTGTAAATCTAGAGGTTAGGGGTCTAGTGTAGATGTAGAGGTAAGAGGTTTAGTGTAAATCTAGAGGTTAGGGTTTAGTGTAGATGTAGAGGTAAGAGGTTTAGTGTAAATCTAGAGGTTAGGGGTCTAGTGTAGATGTAGAGGTAAGAGGTTTAGTGTAAATCTAGAGGTTAGGGGTTTAGTGTAGATGTCGAGGTAAGAGGTTTAGTGTAAATCTAGAGGTTAGGGTTTAGTGTAGGTGTAGGGGTTTAGTGTAAAACTGTGGGACTGCAGTTTGAAGTGATTCAGTAGAATTGTCTATGTTTATTTATTGGCTGTGAGCTAGACTGGTGTAGATTATAGCACACTGTTGTAGTGCATAAGAACAACATTGACAAGATGGGTGCACAGGGAGAGAGAGAGAGAGAGAGAGAGCGAGCGAGAGAGAAAGAGAGAGAGTTAGAGAACGTACTCTGCAGTAACCCTATTACCCTCTTACTCGAGTTAGCGCGGCTGTGTGCTAATACTAATGTGAGGACATAAAAATTGAATATAAAGGATTCTCCAAGTCTGCTCACTGTTTAACTGCGAGGACTTTCATTTTCCCAGCGTCGGTTGAGCTACTAAATGGAAGTGACACAGAGCGACTCTACAGGCTAAAAGACACAAGCCGCATGAAAGAGAGACTTGATTGCTTTTTAGACCTCAAGTTTTTTTTCTCTCTGCTATTCAGCTGCAGCCCTACAACTCATTTTAAACATCAATAATTCAGAAACTCTAGGGCTGATTTTAATATTCACTGGTGATTTTTAATAAACGTAATAATTCTTATTCTCTCTCATTACTTCTTCTCCACACAGCGTCCTCAGGAGCAAGAGCCGAAATAAAAGATTTAGTTCAACCTTCAGCTTTGCAAAGAAATGTACATCAAAATTTAAACTTAAATAAAACAGCACAGACTTTTATACAAGCCTTTGAATCGTGCTTAAAGGAGAATATGTACGATTTTTTATTTTAAATACTTCAAATTGAATAAAATATTTAACAGAATGTGACGAATTTTTTTTTTGTTTTGATGGTGTGTCAAAGACGTCCATGTATCGTGTTGTAGAGATATCCAGCATGCTACCCAGCTAGCCCTAACTATCTGAAGCAGTGATAGTGAGTCACTGTAATACCACTTTGTACCTGAAGAGGTGATAGTGAGTCACTGTAGTACCACTTTGTACCTGAAAAGGTGATAGTGAGTCACTGTAGTACCACTTTGTATCTGAAGAGGTGATAGTGAGTCACTGTAGTACCACATTGTGTCTAAAGAGGTGATAGTGAGTCGTTGTAGAACCACATTGTATCTGAAGAGGTGATAGTGAGTTGCTGTAGAACCACATTGTATCTGAAGAGGTGATAGTGAGTCGCTGTAGAACCACATTGTATCTGAAGAGGTGATAGTGAGTCACTGTAAAACTACTTTGTATCTAAAGAGGTGATAGTGAGTCACTGTAGTACCACTTTTTACCTAAAGAGGTGACAGTGAGTCACTGTAAAACTATTTTGTACCTGAAGAGGTAATAGTGAGTCACTGTAGTACCACTTTGTACCTGAAGAGGTGATAGTGAGTCACTGTAGTACCACTTTGTACCTGAAGAGGTGATAGTGAGTCATTCTAGTACCACATTGTATCTGAAGCAGTGATAGTGAGTCACTGTAATACTACTTTGTACCTGAAGCAGTGCATCACCATAGTGCTAAGTCAAATCAGTCCAACATGTGAGGATGAAGAAGTAGTGCTGCTGCCCCGGCATCGTATTCTAACCTCTTATCAATCATGTTGAAGGTTCTGCTGCTGGTTAGATCATGTAAGAGCAGTTAGCTGATGATGATGATGGCTGAGGCTCTTTATAAGCTCTTGCTGCCCAATCTTGGCAAGAAACCACCACCAGCGAACAATAAAAAAAAAGTGATATGAAGAGAAGCAAAACTAGTGTAACGTTGGTGCTGTTTCCACCACTAGAGACGATCCTGGAGAATAAAGGGACAAATTTCTTCAATTCAGACTGTTTTTGAAAGGCTGCTAAGGAGTAAAGAGGGAGGGACTGTATATTTTTTGGTGATATGGTGGAGTATGAGATCAACAGATTTAATCTTTTTATAAATTGTTCCTTTAAAGTTAGTCATCTTCTAAATACCTTCTGGGTATTTAATACTTTGGTTAGTACGGTGGTGTAGTGGTTAGTATGGTGGTGTAGTGGTTAGTATGGTGGTGTAGTGGTTAGTATAGTGGTGTAGAGGTTAGTACGGTGGTGTAGTGGTTAGTATGGTGGTGTAGTCGTTAGTATGGTGGTGTAGTGGTTAGTACGGTGGTGTAGAGGTTAGTGTGGTGGTGTAGTGGTTAGTATTGTGGTGTAGTGGTTAGTATGGTGGTGTAGTGGTTAGTATAGTGGTGTAGAGGTTAGTACGGTGGTGTAGTGGTTAGTATGGTGGTGTAGTCGTTAGTATGGTGGTGTAGTGGTTAGTATAGTGGTGTAGAGGTTAGTACGGTGGTGTAGTGGTTAGTATGGTGGTGTAGTGGTTAGTATGGTGGTGTAGTGGTTAGTATGGTGATGTAGTGGTCAGTACGGTGGTGTAGTGGTTAGTATGGTGGTGTAGTCGTTAGTACGGTGGTGTAGTGGTTAGTACAGTGGTGTAGTGGTTAGTACGGTGGTGTAGTGGTTAGTATGGTGGTGTAGTGGTTAGTACGGTGGTGTAGTGGTTAGTACGGTGGTGTAGTGGTTAGTATGGTGGTGTAGTGGTCAGTATGGTGGTGTAGTGGTCAGTACGGTGGTGTAGTGGTTAGTATGGTGGTGTAGTGGTCAGTACGGTGGTGTAGTGGTCAGTACGGTGGTGTAGTGGTTAGTACGGTGGTGTAGTGGTTAGTACGGTGGTGTAGTGGTTAGTACGGTGGTGTAGTGGTTAGTATGGTGGTGTAGTGGTTAGTATGGTGGTGTAGTGGTTAGTATTGTGGTGTAGTGGTTAGTATGGTGGTGTAGTGGTTAGTATGGTGGTGTAGTGGTTAGTATGGTGGTGTAGTGGTCAGTATGGTGGTGTAGTGGTCAGTATGGTGGTGTAGTGGTTAGTATGGTGGTGTAGTGGTTAGTATGGTGGTGTAGTGGTTAGTATGGTGGTGTAGTGGTCAGTATGGTGGTGTAGTGGTCAGTATGGTGGTGTAGTGGTCAGTACTGTCTCCTCACAGTAAGATGATCTGGGTTAGATTCCCGGTCCGGGTGGTTCTGTGTGAGTGTGTATGTTCTCTCTGTGTTTGAGTGGGTTTCTCCGGGTACTCCGGTTTCCTCCCACAGTCTAAACACATGCATGTTAGGATCCTCACTCTAAACTGCCAGTAGGTGTGAGTGTGTGTTGGCCATGTGATGGACTGGCAACCTGTCCATGGTGTATCCCGCCTTCGCCAAAAGATGCTGGGATTGGTTCCAGCTCCCCTGTGACCCCGGCTAGAGTGATAAAGCAGAAGATAATGGATGGATGGATGTTACATGATGAATGGACCAATAGAAATGCTCCATAATCAGTTGTAATAAAACATATTTCATTGAAGTTACATTAAAGGTTAAGAAGGTTTTTGTTCTCTTCTGTAAAGTTAGTGTTTTTGGAGATGCATGTTTTGCTGTGTACAGTGATGATATGCGTATGGCAATATCTATAAATACACAATCAATACCACCACAGCTGGCTGCCCAGTCCTGTTTCTGCCGCACAGGCTGCTGATCTAACCCGAAGTTGAATTTGCCCTCTGACCTTTAGCATCATTGTAACACTAATCATTTTCTCAAAGGTCACGTCTAATATTAACATAGTGACTCATCTAAGCCGAGTGGGTTTGTTCCAGCTGCCTTCTAATTAGTGGAAAAAATAAGGACTGCTGTTCAGTGACGTTACAGCCGAAAGAGCAAAACGTCTTATTGGGCGAGTGAACTAGGAGAGAGACAAAAAGAACTTCTAGTGACGCCAGTAGAAGATCTCTCACTCTCATAATATGTCTAATAGTGTTCTATCATAGGCTGACTGATAAAAATCTATTTGGAGTAGAAATAAACATATATTTACAAATTTACATACAAAACATATATGGATCATATGGATCATATGGATCAGATTTTGCTCGTAATCAATGCGTTTACATGCAGTTCAGATAAAAGGAAACTTCAGATCTTTGACACATTTACATTTCTGATTTGCAATAAGCTCACAGAATAAATAAAGCGTGAGTTTTATGTGAATCATGTCTCAGAGACACAAAATAGAACATCGAGTCATTTTACCTTATAATATTTAAAAAAATCTGATAAATATTTAACTCCTTAATTTAAGAGTATATATACACACTGAGAAACCTGATAGAAATCATAGTGAGAGTATATATACACTGAGAGATCTGAAAGAAATCAGAGTAAGAGTATATATACACTGAGAGATCTGAAAGAAATCAGAGTAAGAGTATATATACACTGAGAGATCTGAAAGAAATCAAAGTAAGAGTATATATACACAGTAATCTGAAAGAAATCAGAGTAAGAGTATATATACACTGAGAGATCTGAAAGAAATCAGAGTAAGAGTATATATATACACTGAGAGATCTGAAAGAAATCAGAGTAAGAGTATATATACACTGAGAGATCTTAAAGGAATCAGGATAAGAGTATATATACACTAAGAAATCTGAAAGAAATCAGAATAAGAGTAAATATACACTGAGAGATCTGAAAGAAATCAGAATAAGAGTATATATACACTAAGAAATCTGAAAGAAATCAGAATAAGAGTATATATACACTAAGAAATCTGAAAGAAATCAGAATAAGAGTATATATACACTGAGAGATCTGAAAGAAATCAGAATAAGAGTATATATACACTAAGAAATCTGAAAGAAATCAGAATAAGAGTATATATACACTAAGAAATCTGAAAGAAATCAGAATAAAGGTATATATACACTAAGAAATATATAAGAGTTTATATATATATATATATATATATATATATATATATATATATATATATATATATATATATATATATATATATATATAGTTTTTTCATTTGTATAGTTTTGACTTTACAATAAGGGTTGCAAATTTAACTGATAATTACACAGTAATAAGCCCTTTATTGGTCATAATATATATATTAATGAGCTCCTTATTAAGCATTAGTTTGTGTTAATTAATTAGTAATTGAGTACACTGTTGGTTTAGTTTGTAATTTCTTGTTTATGTATTAATTTACTTAATTATACACTAATTGCCAAGTTACTGCTAATTACTCCAAGTTACTAGCTGCATTCTTACATATTAATTAATTTATATATCAAATAAGTGTGTTTCTGGTTTTAGTGGTTCTGCTGCACCCATTTCTGTGGTTCCACTCCAGCTTCATAGTGTCGCCTCCACTGCTAAATCTGAGACGACAGTCCTGCTCTTCTCCAAAAGTGCTTCTCCGCAGAGGACCCGTGCGCAGAGATGAGGGCTGCAGTTGGCGTGTGTCTGTCTGTCTGTCATTAAAAGCTCGTTAGTGCGGTCCTGACAGGGATTTAATGAGGATGGGCTGGTCTGCCTCTGGCGTCTCTAATTAGCTGGCTTGTCTGATGTCTGAGAAAAAACAGACTGAACGGTTTATCAGGCGATCTCAGGACGCCTACCCCACAGAAGAGGGTCGACATGAAGCGTAATCACTTCATCTGTGCAGCACAGATCCACAGCCAACATACCACCGCTGTCCACAGAAAAACACAAATCTTCAAAATAGTGACTGTACAGGAGCTAATCGGCACAGTGACCGTGGCCGGCGGGCGATTCTCAGTCCAGCAGAGACACTGAGGTGTTTAAACACTCCAGCAGCAGCACTGCTGTGTCTGATCCACTCACACCAGCACAACATACCCTAACACACCACTACCACGTCAGTGTCACTGCAGTGCTGAGCAATGATCCACCTCCCTAATAGTACCTGCTTTGTGGTGGTCCTGTGGGGGTCCTGATCATTAAAGAACAGAGTAATAAAGAACACAGAGAATCAGGTGAACTACAGTCTGTAGTTGATGACCACATTAGTAGTTTTCTATGAAGTTGTTATGTTGGAGAGTGAATGCTGTGTAAGTCAACAGGTCTTAGACTTTAGACTAAAATCCTTTTGCTTTGAGTCACATTAATATAATACTGATGAAGATATGATGACGTGCAGATCAGCCAATCACATCCACAGAAGACAGAAGTTTAAACTGGAACTCTCTTCCAGTTTTCTTTCAGTTATCAGATTCATCCGTACTGGGAAGGGGTTTAAAACCCAACCCACAGTTAATTGACAATGCATGCAATTACAGATTTCCACCAGAGAGGGCTCTAAATCCCCAAAACATACTTCAGATTGCATAGTCATATATGATGCATATAGTTACTGTCCAATAAAAAACAAGCATCAAAATGGGAACTTTCCTGGAGAGAGGAAAACCTTATTACTTTCAATGCAAGTGAATGGAAACCCCCAAATGCCCACCCAAGTTATTTTGGAGCAATTCCATATTTTTTAACAAACTATAAAGAGCAGCTGTCATGTACAAATGATGTAGAAAAGACAGAGATGCACATTTTTCTTTGGTACAGCGACAATATACGTTGCTGGAGAGTCTAGGTCAGGAGTATTAAATTAGAGTTCAGTATGGTACAGTTAAAGGAGATTTCCTTAGGCCAAGGTCTGGACTCGTGTTATTTTGCCATATCCTGTATATTTAAGTTACCTAGTATCAGCATCTTATACCATCAGCTACTGAAATACAAACTTATTACACATACGGTTCAGTGTATTTCAGTATGTTTACTGTTTAAATGCTGAACTGAATGAATTATTAATAAAGCTCCAAATACATTTTTTATCCTTACCTCAAGTAAGAACCAGGGCTACATTTAAAAAACAATGCTTTTGAAAAAAGTGCATCTTTATTTATAGAGAAAGTAAATAAAACGTGAGTCGTCTTGTTAACTCAGCTTCACAGATTGACATGTTGGTTTTACAGGGCGGTATTCTACAAAACTAGATGAGCAAGTCTGCCTATTAGTGACCCCTGGTCTAGAGCTAGATGTAGGTACTGGAACCATGCTTTTGAAAATATATTATTTTGAGAATGTCTTGTAAAAGAACTGAGTTCCAGGAAAACAGCTTGTTAAATCTGTCCTCTGCTACTGCGCAGTATTTCCATCATGATGGATTGTTGTAGTAGTTTGTGGTTGTTTCTAACAGTTGTTGTATTCATTCCAGTAACAAATACGCTCATATACACTCATATACACTCATTTTAAACATGGTTTCTGTGACATTGCGGATTTGTTAAGATTAACACAAAGAAACTGCGCTGACAAACACTTACCTTGAGTGTCTATCACATTCAGTTATTATTTGGCTGGTGAATCACTACTAGGTTGAGAGCGGACCACCCAATAAATATCCAGACAAAAGCAGCTTTGTGGTCAGAAGCCAAGCATTGATTAGGGACTAGAGGATGACTAACACACACAGTGTATCTACAGAGCTGCAGTCTCTACAGCTTCCAGCCAGAAGAAAAGCTTTCTAATAAAGTGGCCAGGTCAAGCGTATTGTTTACAACGCTCGTAAAGTGAACCTATTTAGCTTTTCCAGTTTTTGTCTCTTTGCTTTATTGTGTTGTGGGTTTTTACACCGTTCTACAAACGTATAAAGCTCAAAGTAAATGTCAGACAAAGAAACTCTCTCATACAGAAACCACTTTTTCAGCTGCCTGGTTGGAATTCCAGCCCTTTTCTCTGTTACAAGGTGATGTCATCTTGTAACACTGTCTTCAATGCCTGCCTACCAGCCAACCCTCACACAACAAGGAGCAGAGAGCTAAAACAGTAGAAACTGACCACTCTGCCTGAAACATTCTTCTCCAGTCTAGCTTGTGAATATAGATCTACCAGCTTGATCTGCCTGACCTTCAGGTTTTATACTCTGACTCCAACTGGTACAACAGAGCCAACACCAATGTAAGAACAACCACAGCAGTGAGGGGGCAGAACTTGCAGCAAGATGCTGCTCTGATGGCTGAGCAGTGAGAGCAGAGAGAGTGAGCTGGGTGTGTTTCTGTTTGTATGTAATGCATGTTTTTCTTTGGACAGCAACGTTAGTGTTCTATGCCTTTCGCCTCATCTCTCCTCATAAAACAGATTACTGAGACGCTCTAGTTAGAGAGAGACTGCGTCCCGGATTGTTACCACCCACTGCAGCATGCGACCTGTGGTTTACCTGGTTGCTCAGCTACCGGCTGGCATCCAAAACAAGAGCCCAAGGCTTGAAAATCTGCTAGCATAAATGCTAATGTCTGGAGTATAAAAGTGTAAATGGTGAAGGACTCGTTACAGAGTTGATAATAAAATACTGTTTTGTGTGATTATATGACCAGAAACACATCAAAACTCCAGAGAATCAAAATAACTCACATTTTAAAACCACTTCACTGCTCCTAGATTAGCCTGTGTTGCATCATGGGATTGTCTTAGTGGCTGAGGAAGAGTTCGATGCTTCTTTAAAATCAGGTCTAAATAAGGTTCCTCAGTAGACAGCATGTTTAAGGTATGTAAGAATTGGGACAGTCTACATGATACTATGTATACTATGATGTAAAATGCTGCCTATGTAGGAGATAACTAGGATTTGAGACAGACCCAATACGTGAGACTTTCAAGAGGATCGGACGAAAGGAAATGTTCCAAAATGACTTGGAAGCCTGGTTCCATTGACTTACATTGAAAGTAGAGTAGACTGTTGGTCTGTCCTGTAAAGTTGAGATTTTGGAGATATACGCTTTTCTTTGCACAGCGCATGGCATGCATGTAAACCCCCCTCGGAGCAGTTCACTTCTGAGCTGCATCTCCAGAAGGGGGTCTTTTAAGTGGGAGATCTCACTGTAGGGACGACACAGAGATGTTTAATATTTCTTTTTTGAGCCTCTTTTAGATGAAAGTGTTACTGAGCTGTAGGCAAATAACTCACTAATATAAACGTGATTAGCAGTGTATCTCCTGATCTTTTAATTGGGTGGTGAAGAAGGCCAGAGGCTGCTCTCTGAAGGTGACCTTTGATCACAAGAAAGATTCACTCACCAGAAAAGAATATGTTAATCATACATGTCAGGTTTACTGACCTGCAGGTAAATGACTCTGTGTAATTAGCAGCATATCTCCTGATCTGCTAAAGACCTAACCTCCCTCTGAAGGTAAACCTTTGACTGGAGGGGACGAGATCACTTACTTAAGCACCATCTTTACATGACACTTTGCATGTCATTCACTCTTCATTCGTTTCTGCTTCTCTGTCTCTCCTTTTGCTCAAAACAGCATCCCTCCATCCACACTTTACCCTTAAATCTTCTCCAACCTCCCCAGTAGTCCCCCTCCCCCACCACTCCCTTCACTCCCTCTCCACAAGAAAGGCCAAAATCACATTAAGCTATAATGGCTGCTTCAGAAAGCTTGCCAAGAGCAGCACGTCCCATTATCTCGGCCCTTCGTGAAGATATATTCAGTAATAAGCAGCATTTACTGGAAATTAAAGCACCTTCCCTCCCACAGCCGGACACAGTGTCCGCTGCAAGTGCCAGAGTCTTGTTCTGGCTACTTCTGTTTCTCGGGGGAGGACTGCGAGAGAACTGGAGGAAAGAAACCTGAGATTTGTTACGCAGATTCCAAGTAAGTGGGATTCGCACCTCTTCTAGAGGAGGGATGGGTGCTACCTAAACCTCATGGTGCCTCGAGCTGTGTGAAAAGTGGGTCTTAAGTGAAGGGGACAGTGAGTGGGCCACTTGAGGACATCAGGAAAAACGTGCTACCAAAACAATATCCACGGTCGTTTCTTGTATAAGCTGTTGCTCAAAGCCGCTCAGCTCCGCACGTCACAAGCAGCAAACGTTTTTATTTACTAATTTACCAACATATCGCTGCTGTCCAAAGACAAACGTGCATCTCCATTTTGACTATTTTCATTTTTCTATATTATTTGAACACGACAGCTGCTCTTTATGTTGTGTGAAAATTTCATGATTAATGGACCAATAGAAATGCTCCAAAGTCACTTGGGGGGTGAGTAACGAAGGTTTTTGGTCTCTCCTGGAAAGTTTTTTATTGGACAGTAACTATATGCATCCTATATGACTATGCAATCTAAAGTATGTTTTGAGGGATTTGGAGCCCTCTCTGGTGGAAATCTGTAATTGCATGCAATGCACTAATTAACTGTGGTTTGGGTTTTGGACCCCTTCCCCGTACGGATGAATCTGATTACTGAAAGAAAACTGGAAGAGAGTTCCAGTTTAAACTTGTCATCTGTGGATGTGATTGGCTGATCTGCTCATTGTCATATCTTTATCAGTATCATCATGTTAATGTCCCTCAAAGCAAAAGGGTTTTAGTCTAAAGTCTGAGATCCATTGACTTAGACAGCATTCACTCTCCAACATAGCAACTTCATAGAAAACTACTAATGTTATGATTAAAGATCATATAGATCAGCCATAACACTAAAACGACCTCCTGTCCATTGTATCAGCTCCACTGACCATATAAGAGCTTCATTTCCAGACTGTAGTTCATCTGATTCTCTGTATACTTTATTACTCTGTTCTCTTAATGATCAGGACCCCCACAACGCAGGTACTGTTAGGGAGGTGGATCATTCTCAGCACTGGAGTGACGTTAGAGTGTGTTGTGCTGGTGTGAGTGGATCAGACACAACAGTGCTGCTGCTGGAGTGTTTAAACACCTCAGTGTCACTGCTGGACTGAGAATCGCCCGCCAACAGCAGCAGATGAGCTACTGTCTCTGACTTTACATCTACAAGGTGGACCAGCAAGTAGTAGGAGTGTCTAATAGAGTGGACAGTGAGTGGACACAGTGTCTGATCCACTCACACCAACACAACACACACTAACACACCACCAACATGTCAATGTCACTGCAGTGCTGGGAATGATCCACCACCCTATTAATAAAATTTGCTGATCATTAAAGAACAGAGTAATAAAGTATACAGAGAATCAGATGAACTACAGTCTGTAAGTGTAGCTCCTATATGGTCAGTGGAGCTGATAACATGGACAGTGAGTAGGTGGTTATAATGTTATGGCTGATTAGTGTATATCTAGTAATGTAACATGGTCCATTACTCTTCATCCTTATTAATCAGACTCGATCAGAATTGCCAGTGGGCTCAGGCTGCCAGTGATTAAAACAGGGAATCATGTCATGTGTTATGTGTACGTGTCCAACCAGCATGAATCAATTCAGCTTCACACCAGTAAGCCCATTACTACACACTTAACACGATTATGTCATAACTACAGATTGAGTTACCAGCATATAAATACACTCAGGCCTGAAAATGAAGATTGATTGGCTGTACAGGCGTTATCAACTTAATTTCACCATACAATAATCAATAATGATGGTCAGCAGGTGTTAACTGAAACACTTTAACTCTAAACTATTAATAAAAGATATATTAATGGAATCATCATCATCATCATCTTAAATCCAATATTTCTTCTGTATGTATCAACGAAGCATTACAGCTGCCTCTCTGGAGTACATACATACTGGCGGCTCATTCTGGAAGCATGCTGAGTGCGCAGAGCCGCAATCATGTCGCTCCGCCGTCACATCTGCTAAATTGCAACTCCTCGCCGCGTCTGAAGCGTTCATTTTAAGCAGTTTGCCCATGATTACTTTTACATTAGTAATCTGCTGGAGATAAACTGCAGAATAAACACAAGTTTAAATTGAATTTTGAAAACATTACTGAGGAAAAAAAAAAATCATATTAGACCAAAACAGAAAAAGAATCAGTCCATCTGAAAGAACAGGGTGTGTTTAGATCTGCAGATAGATTCGTCTTCCCTCTCCACACCTGCACTGACGCAGACATGCCTGAATTTATTAATTTATTCATTATATAATTCCTGGAATTATCTGGTTTATTTTGAAAAATGAAGTGATTCTAATTATAAAATAGTGTCTGGTTTATATTCAGATTATTCCAATTATAAAAACCTGCATTTAGACTGCAGTGTACATATACAGTATTAATCCAGGTTTAGATATTCAGACTGTGATTAATGCAGGTTCAGAATAATCCATAGATAGATAGATAGATAGATAGATAGATAGATGCATGAATATATACATGAAGGTAGGTAGTGCAGTAATAAATTAGGTTAGGTAAATAAGAATCAGTAATAAATTAGGTTAGGTAAATAAGAATCAGTAATAAATTAGGTTAGGTTAATAAGAATCAGTAATAAATTAGGTTAGGTTAATAAGAATCAGTTATAAATTAGGTTAGGTAAATAAGAATCAGTAATAAATTAGGTTAGGTTAATAAGAATCAGTAATAAATTAGGTTAGGTAAACAAGAATCAGTAATAAATTAGGTTAGGTTAATAAGAATCAGAAATAAATTAGGTTAGGTTAATAAGAATCAGTAATAAATTAGGTTAGGTAAATAAGAATCAGTAATAAATTAGGTTAGGTAAATAAGAATCAGTAATAAATTAGGTTAGGTTAATAAGAATCAGTAATAAATTAGGTTAGGTAAATAAGAATCAGTAATAAATTAGGTTAGGTTAATAAGAATCAGAAATAAATTAGGTTAGGTAAATAAGAATCAGTAATAAATTAGGTTAGGTTAATAAGAATCAGTAATAAATTAGATTAGGTAAATAAGAATCAGTAATAAATTAGGTTAGGTAAATAAGAATCAGTAATAAATTAGGTTAGGTTAATAAGAATCAGTAATAAATTAGGTTAGGTTAATAAGAATCAGTAATAAATTAGGTTAGGTAAATAAGAATCAGTAATAAATTAGGTTAGGTAAATAAGAATCAGTAATAAATTAGGTTAGGTTAATAAGAATCAGTAATAAATTAGGTTAGGTTAATAAGAATCAGTAATAAATTAGGTTAGGTAAATAAGAATCAGTAATAAATTAGGTTAGGTAAATAAGAATCAGTAATAAATTAGGTTAGGTAAATTTAGATACCAAGCTTAGACATTCAAACTGTTAATCCAGGTTTATCTAAAGATGGATTAATATAAACCTGGAATAAATCACAGTCTACAACTGTGATTAATCCAGATTTAGATACTTAGACTGTGATTAATCTGGGTTTAGATACACAGGCTGTGATTAATCAAGGTTTATATTAATCCAGGTTTATATACTGAGACTGGTTTTAAGACCATGACTCCAGGTTCAGATACTAGTCTGTTTTTAATCCAGGTTTAAACATTCAAACTGTGATTAATCCAGGTTTAGACACACTGGTTGAGATTAATATTCAGTTCATGATTAATCCAGGTAGGGATTAATACAGGTTTAGATACACAGACTGTAGTTAATCCAAGTTTAGATACTCAGGCTATGGTTTATACAAGTTGCCACACTCGTGCTAGGATCAATCCATATTTAGATAGACAGACTGATTAATCAATGGACAAATCAATGTTTAGTTTAATCTTGGTTTACATACTCAGACTGTGATCAAACTAGTTTGATGTACTCATACTGTGATTAAACCAGGTTTAGATTGTCAGACTATGATTAACCCAGGTTTAGATTGTCAGACTGTGATTAATCCAGGTTTAGATTCTCAGACTGTGATTAATCCAGGTTATATAGGTTATATAATGATTTTACTGGGAATTAAATAAAATAGGATTATAAGTGTGGTGACTCACTGTACTCTAAATTCTGCATCTGTAGTTATTTTTAATAATTTACAACATATTTCTTCGTTATTGCAGTTCTTCTTTATTTCTTGAACGGTATGGAGAGTTGGACGAGTATGCTGACAGAAGCGGGGTCTTTTGTGACCTGCTGTAGGGGCAGCGGAGTCCACACTGACCCCATAGCCTTCACTGACGTGGTGGGGAAATGCCACAGGGTCATGGTGACTCAGCAAAAAGATTTGACTACTGAAGCAGAGGCACTGGGTTACACTCACACACATACACACACCATCTGTTTCTCTCTTCAGCAACAGCCACACTACACACTCCTGATTCAGCCGCTCCTTCAGAAACAGTCACAGAGGATTAGCATCAAGTAGTCTGGAGTGGACAGTGTCTACTTCGTCCTCATGCAACTACTTTGCGTTAGACTTCAAACTCCCACACAGTGATGAGAATTCAATAACATGACATGATTTTTACCTTGTACTTCCACTCACTGGCCACAATATTGGAAACACCCACCCTGTACTTCTACTCACTGGCTACTTTATTAGAAACATACACCCTGTAATATCACTCACTGGCCACTTTATTAGAAACACCAACCCTGTACTTCCACTCACTGGCCATAATATTAGAAACACCCACCCTGTACTTCCACTCACTGGCCACTTTATTAAAAACACCCACACTGTACTTCCACTCACTGGCCACAATATTGGAAACACCAACCCTGTACTTCCACTCACTGGCCACTTTATTAGAAACACACACCCTGTAATATCACTCACTGGCCACAATATTGGAAACACCCACCCTGTACCTCCACTCACTGGCCACTTTATTAGAAACACCCACCCTGTACTTCCACTCACTGGCCACTTTATTAAAATCACCCACACTGTACTTCCACTCACTGGCCTCTTTATTAGAAACACCCACCCTGTACTTCCACTCACTGGCCTCTTTATTAGAAACACCCACGCTTAACTTTCCACTCACTGGCCACTTTGTTAGAAACACACACCCTGTAATATCACTCACTGGCCACTTTATTAGAAACACCAACCCTGTACTTCCACTCACTGACCACTTTATTAGAAACACCCACGCTGTACTTTCCACTCACTGGCCACTTTATTAGAAACACCCACGCTGTACTTTCCACTCACTGGCCACTTTATTAGAAACACACACCCTGTAATATCACTCACTGGCCACTTTATTAGAAACACCTACTCTGTACTTCCACTCACTGAGCACTTCATTAGAAACACCAACCCTGTACTTCCACTCACTGACCACTTTATTAGAAACACCCACACTGTACTTTCCACTCACTGGCCACTTTATTAGAAACACACACCCTGTAATATCACTCACTGGCCACTTTATTAGAAACACCTACTCTGTACTTCCACTCACTGGCCACTTTATTAGAAACACCAACCCTGTACTTCCACTCACTGAGCACTTCATTAGAAACACCAACCCTGTACTTCCACTCACTGACCACTTTATTAGAAACACCCACGCTGTACTTTCCACTCACTGGCCACTTTATTAGAAACACCCACGCTGTACTTTCCACTCACTGGCCACTTTATTAGAAACACACACCCTGTAATATCACTCACTGGCCACTTTATTAGAAACACCCACTCTGTACTTCCACTCACTGAGCACTTCATTAGAAACACCAACCCTGTACTTCCACTCACTGACCACTTTATTAGAAACACCTACCCTGTACTTCCACTCACTGACCACTTTATTAGAAACACCTACCCTGTACTTCCACTCACTGACCACACTTCAGCTAAAAGCAGTGCTGTGGTCAGAAACTGAATTCACAAAAATCAAACAAAAACTTGCCCAATGAGCCCAAGGTCACCAATCCTGATTGCAAGCATCGGCAAGAGGGGTATTAAGCCCCCCAGCATTGAAGGAAGGTCCATCCAGTATCTTTGGGATAAGCTGGTGTGAACCAGAGCTGGTCATGCAACATCAGTACCTGACCTTACTAAAGATCTTGAGGCTGAACGCAATCAAATTCTCACAGCAATATTCTCACCTCCAGCGAATTGATGAACTCCCAGAAGAATGGAGGCTGTTACAGCAGCTGAGGAGGACAAATTCACTATTAATGCCCTTCTTCTCAGAGGCTGGATGTACATTCAGTATTGCTGCTTCCTCAACACCCCAAACCAGCGTGGTGAAGGTGAGCAGACAGAAAGCAGATAGCGAGTGACAGAAGAGGAGAGAAAGAGCGAGATACACCGTAGACTAGAAGCAGATGGTAATTCGTCTCAGCTTGCTAAAGTGCCACCACATTACCATCTTCACCAGTCCAATCTAATCAGAGCCGAGGTGCAGGTGATGCGCTCGGATAAAATCGCTCGGAGAAGTTCACAGCCAGGACGTCCTTTTGGCATCACACACAAAAACAGTACTTCATTCATCATCAGCGAGAAATCACTGCATTCATCTTCCCGACCTGCCTCTGCTGTTATCACAGGGAGACACGCAGATACCTCAAGACGTCTCCTCGTGGGTGGCGCTGTGTTTTTGCTACTTTGAAGGTTCAGCCAGCTTTATTGTAGAGTGATGGAGAGACGAGGCTCGAGGCTTTCTCAATTTCGCAGAAAGAGGTAAAGTGAGGTAAGAGTGATAAAGGTGTCAGGTGTCAGAACACACGCGCACAGATCTTTAGGTTTCACCTGCCTGTCTGATCCGCTGCTACCAGATTCTGGCATGAAGTTCATAGAAAGTTCCTCAAGTTAGTTTAACGTAGGACGGCATATAATCAGCAACACCACTTGTTGTTGTTGTTGTTGTTGTGTTCATTAATGACTCTCTACTACTCTTCACTGTGGGACTTCAAATTAATCACTACACTCAAACGTTTTAGATACACTACCAGCCAAACGTTTTAGATACACTACCAGACAAACGTTTTAGATACACTACCAGACAAACGTTTTAGATACACTACCAGCCAAACGTTTTAGTACACTACCAGTCAAACGTTTTAGTACACTACCAGTCAAATGTTTTAGATACACTACCAGCCAAACGTTTTAGATACACTACCAGCCAAACGTTTTAGATACACTACCAGCCAAACGTTTTAGATACACTACCAGCCAAACGTTTTAGTACACTACCAGTCAAACGTTTTAGTACACTACCAGTCAAACGTTTTAGATACACTACCAGTCAAACGCTTTAGATCACTACCAGTTAAACGTTTTAGATACACTACCAGTCAAACGTTTTAGTACACTACCAGCCAAACGTTTTAGATACACTACCAGCCAAACGTTTTAGATACACTACCAGCCAAACGTTTTAGATACACTACCAGCCAAACGTTTTAGATACACTACCAGCCAAACGTTTTAGTACACTACCAGCCAAACGTTTTAGATACACTACCAGCCAAACGTTTTAGATACACTACCAGACAAACGTTTTAGTACACTACCAGTCAAACGTTTTAGATCACTACCAGTCAAACGTTTTAGTACACTACCAGCCAAACGTTTTAGTACACTACCAGTCAAACGTTTTAGTACACTACCAGTCAAACGTTTTAGTACACTACCAGTCAAACGTTTTAGATACACTACCAGCCAAGGTTTTAGTACACTACCAGTCAAACGTTTTAAGTACACTATCAGTCAAACGTTTTAGATCACTACCAGTCAAACGTTTTAGTACACTACCAGCCAAACGTTTTAGTACACTACCAGTCAAACGTTTTAGTACACTACCAGTCAAACGTTTTAGTACACTACCAGTCAAACGTTTTAGATACACTACCAGCCAAGGTTTTAGTACACTACCAGTCAAACGTTTTAGTACACTACCAGACAAACGTTTTAGTACACTACCAGTCAAACGTTTTAGTACACTACCAGTCAAACATTTTAGATACACTACCAGTCAAACGTTTTAGATACACTACCAGCCAAACGTTTTAGATCACTACCAGCCAAACGTTTTAGTACACTACCAGTCAAACGTTTTAGTACACTACCAGTCAAACGTTTTAGATACACTACCAGCCAAACGTTTTAGATCACTACCAGTCAAACGTTTTAGTACACTACCAGTCAAACGTTTTAGATACACTACCAGCCAAACGTTTTAGATCACTACCAGTCAAACGTTTTAGATACACTACCAGTCAAACGTTTTAGTACACTACCAGCCAAACGTTTTAGTACACTACCAGCCAAACGTTTTAGTACACTACCAGCCAAACGTTTTAGATACACTACCAGTCAAACGTTTTAGATCACTACCAGTCAAACGTTTTAGTACACTACCAGTCAAAGGTTTTAGTACACTACCAGCCAAAGTAGTGGTAGGTAGAGTACACGCTCTACTGGCCTGCAGAGTTTCACTTCTCGTTAACATTTCTATGACAATACACAGCACTTAAAAAGATGCAATATTGAGGCATTATTGAGTGTAGTTATCGGAGACTACAATAAAAAAGATAGGTTTTGATAAAAAAACATCCTATAATCCTCTAAATTTAGATCATAAGACTGTTCTCTAAAAGTCAGACACTGTTATTTTTGCTGAGTTGTGGCAATCTGTGTTCCTGGCTCTGCGGGCGTCCATCAGGGAGTGAGCTTTCAAGCAAGGCTGCTCAGGGTGCTCCCAAGTCGGATACAGATTTGCTAGAGTTCGGGGTCTGTGTCTCTGGTACCCTGAAAGCTAGCGATGTGATCCAGGCTCGTTGGATAGGGTTCGTCAAACTCTACAAGTCTGGATGTCCTAACATTCTCCGAAGATCACTGAAGATCTACAGCTCTTCAAAATCAGGTACTGTACATGGTCATCTCCAGTTTCCAAAGACTTCAAAGTCATGTGTTATGGTTATGGTGCTCTATGGGGGCTGAGCACTGCAGCAAGGCTAGATCGGAGATCTCTATCTCTGGTCCCCTGAAAAAACACCAGGGTCGTTGGAGAAGAGCTGTCTCTACAGACCTGTGGCTTCATCACAGATTTTGGAAGTCGCTCGCTGCAAAGCATTTGTCTGGTTCTATTATTGACGCTCTGAGCAACAAGTTAACAACGATTCGACCTTCAGCACATAACCGTCTCATAACTGTAGAAGTTGTGCAAACTCCAGTTCAGACATTCTTTCAACTTCAAAACTATAAATGAGGAGAGAAATGAAACAGCGACTGCAGCACTCGCTGGTTATGGCATGTGGGTTTACAAGCTTTTATACTGTACAGAGTATATACACCACTGGCTACGACGTTCCGCTGGAAATAATGAAGAAAAAAAAAACTAACAAACCACTAAAACCTCATAACTCTCGTCCACTCACCACCAAAACATTTAACAAGCATCTCTATAAAATAAACATACTGTACATACGACACTACACGCTGCTCATGTATGAGAGTGTATAAGAGAGAACGAGAGATTTAATGGCCTGTCTGCTCTCATTACAACTGCTCTTCACATTAACCATCTATCATCATCGTCCCTGACTCATCTGCTCTACACTACTACACCTTCTGTGTGTGTGTGTGTGTGTGTGTGTGTGTGTGTGTACTCTACTCAGAAAAAACAAGCACATCAGCTGTAGTCAGTGCTTCTTCACCTTTACCTACCAGGTGAACTATAGGTGGAGAAGAGCATCTACCAAATGCTATAAATGTAGTGTTCCAGTTTACCTGTACACAGGTAGATGAAGGTAGTGTTACAGTTTACCTGTACACAGGTAGGTGAAGGTAGTGTTACAGTTTACCAGTACACAGGCAGGTGAAGGCAGTGTTACAGTTTACCTGTACACAGGTAGGTGAAGGTAGTGTTACAGTTTACCTGTACACAGGTAGGTGAAGGTAGTGTTACAGTTTACCTGTACACAGGTAGGTGAAGGCAGTGTTACAGTTTACCTGTACACAGGTAGGTGAAGGCAGTGTTACAGTTTACCTGTACACAGGTAGGTGAAGGTAGTGTTAGAACTCTTACTGGTATAACGTAAGGTGGTTACCTATGCGGTGAACTGAATCACAGTCTACAGCATAGAGGACAGTGATGTAACCCACTGCACTGTACCAGCCACATCCCCACACACACACACACTTCACAGCTGTAAGTAAAATATGTTTCATTGTTTTAGAGCTAATGTTTCTGTTGCCAGATTGCTTCTATAGTTTCCAACAAGAAATTATTAAAAGGCCACCAAACAGCATGAAAAACATTCCACAAGTGTGGTCAGTTGTGCATGGTCATGGTGATTGTGATCGGGGTCATGGATCTTAGTTGTAGCGGTTTCTGTATTATCTGTTGTTTTAAGTCACATCACATTCGTCCAATGAGCAACACACACCCAGTAAAAGCCCTGCAATTGTAGAAGATGAACATTTAGCTGATTACTGGATGCTTTATTGCTGGTTCTTTACACGCAAAGCGGCAGTGAGTCTTTTTAAACGAGACTGCCTTTGTAGTGTGTGTGGCTTTTCTAACTTATTTCCAGGATGTGTGATTATTTATCATTAAGCTGTATCATTATCACTTTATATATAGTATATTCACGCTATTTTCCATGACAACACTGGGGGGGATCTTTGTTTACCGTGTGTTAGAACTTCCGGTGCGACCGTGGATACGTTAACACTAATTGCAAGCAAAACCACAACAAATATAAAATGACCAGCATAACATGTTCAGTTAAAAGGAGTCAGTAATTGGAAGAAGAGGAAAACTTGTCTTGAACAACAGTGTTACGAACACAGCACATAAAGATCAGAGTGTTGTAAAGCCGCCTTCCAAAGAAGACCACCTGCGTCTCTGACTGAAGCTCTAAATTTAAAACATCCACCCAAACCTCCGTATGTCTGTTCTTACCATTCTGTGGAGGAGAACCAGCACCAGAGCTTCCTTATCCAGAGAAATGTCTCGCTTATGAAGCTCAGAGGAAGCAGACGTGTCGGGTGCTGGTGAGTCTATCAGTTAGTAACTGTTTTCTGATCAGTGTCCACCGCGCTAGGCTATCTGGACTGTAACTAACACCCACGCAGAGTGGCTCGGGCAGCTGGCTGGACTTGGGTTTAACCGGCTTTCAGAAATATAAACTCACCGTCTGTGTGTAGGAGGACACGCCCACCTTCCCACTGTGCAGGTACTGATACGCTTCAGTACTTTAATAGTTTTTCATTACTGAACCGTCTACACCTTCCGAGAGTACAAAATAATTAAAAACCTTTTCATGTCACCCACCTACTGTGTTATTATCTCGGATGAGACAGTGTTGTAACATTAGAACTTCTTACTGTCTCTCTGGTCTCCTCCCATGTAACTGTATTCATTTTGGTTGGCTGAGCGGAAGTTCTAACACAAAGCCGGAAGAAACACGCTTGAAAGTGGGTGTGGTGAAATACGGTGAATAGTCTATATGAATATAGAGCAGATACAGGATCTTCATCTCTCTGAAGATTTGCAGGTGTGACAGGGTTGCCAGATTGCTTGCTGTCTGATATGATGGAGTGGGTTTGGTTGGATGTGGGATAATAAAATGCTTTTGTGGAGGAATCTATTCCACTTATAAAATTAACTTATGCAAATGTACATTTAAAGAGGTCTAACTTCTCTTCACAGCCAATCCAGTGTCAAAATTGTGTGATTGACATGCATTTTAGTGAAGGAGGCTGTTAAGAGGAGGCTGCTGCCATGGCCATCTGCATCATTCACAATCAGCAGATAACACACACAGTAGTTTATTAAAGATGTAATGGATGCGTGAACAACTCTAGAATAACATAGATCAGTATTTCTCAACCCTGGTCCTGGAGGCCCACCATCCTAGACATTATAGTGTTGTCAACAAGGGTTTGTTAATGAGCCGATTAGCAGTGGACCTCCAGGACCAATGGCATATATTATCCAGTTCATGTGACATTGACAGCACATCATTTTACAATAGGTGAGAACCAGAATGACTTGCTCAGCACAACACATGAAGCTAAGCAAGTTTTAAGGAAGTGTATGAGGAAATCTTTAGCTTGCATTAACATTGGACTTCCTCATTGCATAGGAGTTGATTCTAGTTTTTTAATCTAAACATTATGTAACATTGGTTGTTCATAGCAGTTATAAAATAAACACATATTCTACACTTATATTTTTATTTGATATATTAGAAATGAATAGATTGGACTGGCTGCATATGAATGCTGGCCAATTTTCAGCCCTAGTATGTGACAAGCGACTGACCAAACTTGGCTGGTCCCGAGAGCTTGTCACTGGCTCTTAAAGATTGCTGCAGCCCTGTGTGAAACCCCTTGATCAGAGGACACTGCAGTACCTCATTCAAACACTAGATGGAGAAACCATGTGGTCAGTTAGGCTGTTACAAGTATACATTTAACGAACCTCATGAAGCGTTAATAATACCAGTATTGCTGAAAACAAAACCCATTCCTACATGTGGCCTACTTGTGGGGGGTCCTGATCATTGAAGAACAGGGTAACAAAGTATGCGGAGAAGCAGATGGACTACAGTCTGATCCTGAGAGCTAATCATTGATAATATATTGGAACCATAAGATTGCTGCAGCCCTGCCCGAGACCCCTTGATCAGAAGACACTGTTGTATCTCATTCAAACACTAGATGGAGAAACCATGTGGTCAGATTGGCAGGTTTTACTGTATCTGACTCGGGCTAAGCTACAAGTACAATGTATAAGACGTACAAAGTGCTCCTATATGGCCCTGGAGCTGCAAAAAATCAAATACCTTAACTGAGTGTCTGAAGAGTCTCACTGTAAACAGACATAAGTAAATAAAATATCTCGGTAACGTTTTTCTATCACTGCCGTCTGACTGAGACCGAGTGGGTTCTCCAGGGACGCGCCATTTCAGGAGCTGTTTAACACACTGCACTCTAGTACCCTCAGCACCAGAACCACTGCTGACCTTGTAAGGGTGATCATTATACTTCACAGAGCCACACAGCAGTACGTCAGTGAACGAAAGACGGGAGAAGAATCTGACTCGTCAAGAAGCAAAGGGAGGAGAACAGAAAGAGAGGAGAACTCGAACACGCCCTAGATACGTGTGTGTGTTATATTCTAGACTCCCTATCTGCTTCCATCAAGCCTCTAGTCTGGGATTGTTCCGGTTGACACATCATTATCTGGACGCACCCTCGGGCTATTCCAGGCAAAGGTCAACAAAAGGTCAATTGCACCTCAATTTACCTTTCATTTCTCTCTTCCTTCTCACATTTCTCGCTTTCTCTTTTCATTCTCTCCCTCATTTCTGTCCTTATCTGCCTCCCTCGCTCCTCACCACGCAGCACCTTTTCCCCCTCCCTCTCCTCTCACACGCTCCAGCTTTGGGAAGTCACCATTTATTCATTTTCTTTAACTGTAAATAGAAAGCAGCCTATATAACACTATAACGCCGCCCCGCTATCCCACATCTCCACCCTCTCCACCCTCTCCACCCTCAGCAGTTCGAGCTGGGCCAGTGTATTGCTATGCCGATGACTGATCCGTTTAACAAATGGCAGGTGCGTTATTTGTTTGCGGGCGATTCATTCCTCAGCTTTCAGCCTGCATTTGCTCTTTCATGTACCTCCCAGCTAAAGGCAGCCGCATGGATTAGTTTGTTCTGTCTGCTGTTCTGACATTTCTTATCCAGTTCATGAATACTCCTCCTCTTCCAAACAAGAGCTCTCTAAAGTTCCCCTGACCTTTTACTGCAGCGCACATCTCAGAACACCTCCACAGTTCCCCGATTTTTAATCTACACTGGATCAGATTAATCCACAAAGCAGACTAAATCACTGGTTTCTAGTAAACTGGCTAGTTAGTTGAAATACAGGTTTGGTGTTTCTAGTAAACTGGCCAGTTAGTGGAAGTATGTAAAGAGTGGAAGTTTCTAACAAAGTGGCCAATGAGTGGAAGTACAGGGTGGGTGTTTCTAGTAAAGTGACCAGTGAGTGGAAGTACGTACAGGGTGGGTGTTTCTAGTAAAGTGGCCAGTGAGTGGAAGTACAGGGTGGGTGTTTCTAGTAAAGTGGCCAGTGAGTGAAAGTACAGGTGGACGTTTCTGTGAGTAGAAGTACAGGGTGGGTGTTTCTAGTAAAGTGGCCAGTGAGTGAAAGTACAGGGTGGGTGTTTCTAGTAAAATGGCCAGTGAGTGTAAGTACAGGGTGGGTGTTTCTAGTAAAGTGGCCAGTGAGTGGAAGTACAGGTGGATGTTTCTGTGAGTGTAAGTACAGGGTGAGTGTTTCTAGTAAAGTGGCTGGTCAGTGTAAGTACAGGGTGGGTGTTTCTAGTAAAGTGGCCAGTGTGTGAAAGTACAGGTGGATGTTTCTAGTAAAGTGGCCAGTGAGTGAAAGTACAGGGTGGGTGTTTCTAGTAAAGTGGACAGTGAGTGGAAGTACAGGGTGAGTGTTTCTAGTAAAGTGGCCAGTGAGTGGAAGTACAGGGTGGGTGTTTCTAGTAAAGATGTTTCTATTCATCTTCTCCTATGTGGTGTGAATTCAGCTGTTCAGCAAATCTCTGGATTTTTACATATTCCTTGCTACAATATCACTCCACTCACACATCCACAAAAGAAACGGTGCACATATTCTCAGATACTATTAAAAGCTTCTTGGTAAGAACAATATCTCACAAGAGCACTTCAGAAGTGACCAAATCTGCAATTCCAATAGCATCCAACATGTTTTCTAACTCCAACACTGAGTGCACACATGCCCTGAGAAATCCAAAAACATTATAAATCTTTAAACAAAACATGAATTAAACCTTTGACATTCATACATATTGATGACGCATTTCCAACCCAAAGACCGCTGAAGCAGTCGGATGCACCTTGCAGTGAAGGCCACTATTGAACTAAATGTGGACCTCCATTCGTCAGAGAGAAAGTTGCACAGAGAATGAATTATTAATAACTCTGTACATTCACCATCAGAGGCAGGGTGTGTTTATCGAGCGCACACAGTGACCTGAGAGCAAGAGATCTGTTCCACTAGTGGGAGTGAATGCAGTTTATAATGGCCTACTGCAGAGATCCACTCTTTATATATGAGAGCTCTTCAAACAGTAGAAATTTATTTATTTATTTATTTCCCAAAGAATTTTGTCTGAATATTGTTTAGTTAAATGTAAATATGTGAATATGTCCTTTATTGAAACATTTTAATGCACACACACACACACATATATATATATATATATATATATATATATATATATATATCTATATATATATATATATATATATATATATATATATATATATATATATATATATATATATATTCTATTACTCTTACATGTTATGTATATTTTATTTTTGCCTGTAACCTTAAATAGTTTTCAAACAATTGAATGCTTTTCTAATTCTATGAGAAGTTTTAATCAGGTTTTTGTTCTAACCGTGGTACTGAGACATCACCGGTTCATGTAGTCAATGACCTCTGGCTTAGCACTGATGTTCAAAATTGGTTTTCTGGTCTTATTGGATCTTAGTGCAGCCTTTGTATACTGTTGATCAGAAGAATCTAATCCACCATCTTGAACACTGGGTTGGCCTCTCAGACACACTTTTAAAATACTATATTTTGGGGTTCCACAGGGGTCAGTTTTAGGGCCTTTGTCTTTCTTGTTGTATGTGTTACCTGACACAATTATACGTTTCCATGCTTCTCAAACCTTCTACTGAAATACTGATTCTTGGTACTAAAAGTAAGGAAATATGCTTTATGACAGACTTTGTTCACTAGTGCTGTATACAATATCTAAAAAATATATAAACCTGATGTATGAAACCTAGGTGTGACCTCAGACTTATCCTGCTTGTAAACCAAGGGCGTAGAATTAGCATGGACGGAAGTGACGTGCCCCCACCAATATCCAGAGATTACTGATCTGTCAACGTATCATTAACCTAGAGGTGCAGAAAGGGTTAAATCATGTTCTTTGCTCGAGTCCTACCTCCCTGTAACACATATGACCAGAATGATTGGCTGTGCTTTTCTCTACTGTCACGTGAGACTCTGTAGCTGCGTTTGGTTGTTAGCAGCGCCAAAACTGGAAGAAAGCTTTCCAGTCATGTGCGAGACTGATTGTGGACGGCTCGTCTTCAATCTTCCCAAGTTCACTCATGTCACACCACTGCTGCGCTCCCTTCACTGGCTTCCTGTAGCTGCTCGCATTCAGTTTAGAGTTCTGATGCCTACAAAGCCAAGAATGGTCCAGCTCCTCCTGACCTTATGGCAATGGTCAAAAGTCGAACCGCACCTCAAGCCCTTCGCGCTTCAAGTACGGCTCGGCTTGACCCGCCATCCCTTAAGATTCATGGAACAAAACGCTTCTCTGTACTGGAGCCCAGATGGTGGAACGAACTTCCACTGGCTGTCCGAACAGCGTACTCTCTCGCGGTCTTCAAACGCAGACTGAAGACCACCATCTCTTTGTAAAGCACTTATAATCACTATAATCTACTAAAGTACTGGTATAAACTGTAATTGCACTTTATCTTCTAGGAGCACTGGCTAAGTACTGCACTTGTACTGTATGTAGTCTTGTATTTGTTCTCTTCTCTGTAGGTGTTCTGTAGGTGTAGGTATTCTGTAGGTGTAGGTATTCTGTAGGTGTAGGTGTTCTGTAGGTGTAGGTGTTCTGTAGGTGTAGGTGTTCTGTACGTGTAGGTGTTCCTGTCTTGCTAGGTATTGCATTGTCTTTTTTCTAGGTATCAGCACTGGCCCTGTGTTTATGGCAGTGTTTGAGTATAAGAGTAGTTTGGACTTAAACCTGTTTGTACTAGATAGAGAACCGAACACTAAGCACTGTTGTAAGTCGCTCTGGATAAGATCGTAAATGTAAGCCGTAAATGTAAATGTGGAAGACTCAGGTGCAACGTGGGAGACACATGGGTATCAAAAGTGAGAGAGGGTGGCAGCGAAAAAGAGAAAAGTGGACATAAGGAGCTATTTTTTTATAGAAAGTCAAGTTCACTAATGAAATGAGTACATTATAGTGTTAATGGCGATGCTAGGCTTTAGTGCACAGCATACAGTGGGCCAACATTGTCTGTAGCTGTGAATAACATGGATTGGAAACTAACTGCTCAACAAACAGCATACTGCCAGTTAACATTATATAATGCATGAATTAAATTGTTCTGAATAGTTTAAAAGAACATAGAATAGCATGTGTCATATATCAGATTTTTATTGTTTTATCACAGAGCAAAGAGAACAACAGCAACAACAACAACAACCACCACCCAGCAATTGGGGTTTTGCAGATACATATGTCTCCACCAATGTCAAAAGCACATCTACGCCCTTGATGTAAACACAGTCACTAAAGTATCTCTTTATTTTTTGAGAAATACAAAGGTGTCAAAAGTATTCACATTCATTACTCAGGTAGACGTATAGATACTAGGGTTTAAACATACTTCTGTAGAAGTTCAGGTCAAGCTTATTACTCCAGTAAAAGTATTGCTTTCAAAAGTACTTAAAGTATAAAAGTAAAAGTAACGTAAGGGAAAAAAATGGATAAAAAAGGATAAAAGCTTGTAATGTTCAGGGTTGATGACTGTAATGGTCAGGGTTGATCACTGTAATGGTCAGGTTTGATGACTGTAATGGTCAGGGTTGATGACTGTAATGGTCAGGGTTGACCACTGTAATTGTCAGAGTTAATGACTGTAATGGTCAGAGTTGATCACTGTAATGGTCAGAGTTGATTACTGTAATGGTTAGAGTTGATCACTGTAATGGTCAGGGTGGATCACTGTAGTGGTCAGGGTTGATCACTGTAGTGGTCAGGGTTGATCACTGTAGTGGTCAGGGTTGATCACTAATGGTCAGGGTTGATGTCTGTAATAGTCAGAGTTAATGACTGTAAAGGTCAGAGTTGATCACTGTAATGGTCAGGTTTGATGACTGTAATGGTCAGGGTTGATCACTAATGGTCAGGATTGATGATTAATAGTCAGGGTTGATGACTGTAATAGTCAGAGTTAATGACTGTAAAGGTCAGAGTTGATCGCTGTAGTGGTCTCTTACTGGGGTTCCTAAGAAAACTGTCCATTCTGTGTATGAGTTGTAGATCACAGCAGCCTGGATGCTAACAAACACTATATCTGTCCAATTTTAACAGAGCTGCACTATTAGCGACATACTACCTTTGCCATCTCGTCCTGGCGTAAAAACTCTTTCTGCGATACGTGTCTTTTTTCAAATTTCAGGCTTTTTCACCTACGTTGGCATAGAAACCTGCTGGAGGTATGAGACACTGCTGGAGATGTGAGACACTGCTGGAGATGTGAGATACTGCTGGAGGTGTGAGACACTGCTGGAGATGTGAGACACTGCTGGAGGTGTGAGACACTGCTGGAGGTGTGAGACACTGCTGGAGGTGTGAGACACTGCTGGAGGTGTGAGACACTGCTGGAGGTGTGAGACACTGCTGGAGGTGTGAGACACTGCTGGAGATGTGAGACACTGCTGGAGATGTGAGATACTGCTGGAGATGTGAGACACTGCTGGAGATGTGAGACACTGCTGGAGATGTGAGATACTGCTGGAGATGTGAGACACTGCTGGAGATGTGAGACACTGCTGGAGATGTGAGACACTGCTGGAGATGTGAGATACTGCTGGAGATGTGAGATTTTACGACAGTCATGTTGTTTTTAAAAGGAAACTATGCAGCAGCATGGCGGCGCTACGTTACAGCAGTAATTATATTCATAAAGCTTTTATGAAGACACAGCTGGGACTCCGGGTTGGCCGTAAGCCCTTAATCTGTTATGGAATTCCTGAATTTGTCGCTTTCTGATCGGTTCTCTGCTTTACAGAGAAATACAGCACAATCAGCAAACGCTCTTGCGCTCCGGTTACGGAGACAGAGCCATCCAAATTCAGATTTAAATTCAGATCGTCACGCTCCACAAGCCCAGGCTCACGCGCAGCCTTAGTCAGCAGCTCCAGCAGGCTGATGAAACAGCAGACCCGGGCCGTGGTTCTGCTCGCGGGCTGAGGGGAGTGGCTATGCAGGGAAACGCAGAGAATGTTCTATAAAGGAAAAGGGGATCACGTTGAGATTACAGGACTTAAGTGTGAAGCTCTCTCTGTCGCTAACACCTGGATTTTTTTTTTTTTAAAACAGAGCCTCAGAGACAAGAAATCAGTGGTGCTATGGTCTGTGGAGTCCAACACTGGCTTTAGGTCCATTTTATTGAAACCAGCCTATTATAGATTCATCCATCCATCCTCTTCCGCTTTATCCCGCTACGTGGGGTCACGGCAGAGCTAGAGCCAATCCCAGGGTCATTGGGCAAACACGGGGTACACCATGGACAGGTCGCCAGTCCATTGCATGGACCACACACACTCACACCTACGGGCAGTTTAGAGTGACCAATCAACCTAACATGCATGCCCACTCAACCCACTCAAGCCCTACACCACCATGCCACCTTCCGTATAGATTTAAATATAATTATTATAATTAACAAACTTGCTTCTTGCACTATGTACGTTTTGGGGATTTGGAGCCCTCTCTGGTGGAAACATGTAATTGCAAACAATACTTTCTGTAATGTGGGTTGTTCTTCGGCTTCCTTCCCAAAGAGGATGAACCTGATTGACTGAAAGAGAATTTACAGAGAACTCTGTCAAAACTTGGTGAAGGAAGAGTTTACTGTGGATATTATCTACTACTGTAAGTATTAATGTTGACTTTGAGATCATTTGAGGCCCAAATGTCCAGCTGGACCTTCTTTTTGAGCCTCTGCGTGTGGTGTTAATATGTAAAGATGTATGACATGGTTAGACAGCTATTTCTGCTCAGGCTACTTCTTTCAATTTAAGTTTTACCTAGAGTAGCTTCTGAAACTAGATAGGTTTTCAGGATGGTTGCACATAAACAACAAATAGAGGAGTGCAGGTGGGTATGCCTGTGGATTAGAGTTTGGGGACCTGCCCTGAGTGCGTAGATGCAGATTTGAGGCTGTAAGTTAAATGAAACCACAAGGTTTAAGTGTATGCCACTCTTTTGGGGGTGGGGATTGGCGTGCACTTATCTATCCTATTCATTCTCTATGGGGAAAAAATCTGTTTTCCGGAATCCGTGCATCCAATCAAAAAGCTGTATACAAGCCTGAATCACACAATCAGACTAGACAATCTGGAGGTGGAACAAAGTTGATATTTCAAAAATTGTGGGACGAATTACGCAGTGAAGATCTGCCAGAAAACAAATAACAATTAACTAATAACGTGTTTTAATGAACATATTGAACAATGTCCTCACTACAGACTAGATATAGTAAACAAACTTCTGTGTTGATAACATCTTCAAAAGCTAATTGGCAAAAGGTGTTTTTATGAATACAAGACCACCTGGATGCTCCACAGTGCTTCTGAAATAAGATGGAATATCAAAGCTGCTTTGCTGCCTGGACGTCTGAATTCAAAAACAAAAACATTTAACAGCAGAATGTAGGGCAGCAGGCCATCACCCCCGGCTGAAGAGATGTGGAGTGATGCAGCAAGACAACGACCAAAAGAACGAACTAAACCAACTACAGAACAGACTTCACACAGTCTGCAAAAACAACACACTGCTAATTCATACTGGATAGAAATAATACCACAATTTGTATCACCAGACTGTAAAAAACTACCACACACATACACCTAATTCATACTGGATAGAAATAATACCACAATTTGTATCACCAGACTGTAAAAAACTACCACACACATACATCTAATTCATACTGGATATAAATAATACCACAATTTGTATCACCAGACTGTAAAAAACTACCACACACACACACACACACACACACACACCTAATTCATACTGGATATAAATAATACCACAATTTGTATCACCAGACTATAAAAAACTATCACACACATACACCTAATTCATACTGGATATAAATAATACCACAATTTGTATCACCAGACTGTAAAAAACTACCACACACACACACACACACACACATACACCCCTAATTCATACATGATATAAATAATGACCCCATTTTTATTATCAGACTGAAAACCACCACACACATAGCTAATTCATACTGGGTATAAATAATACCACAATGTTTATTACCAGACTGTGAAAACAACCACACACACAGAGCGAATCTATACTGGATATAAATAATACCACAATTTGTATTACCAGACTGTGAAAACTACCACACAGATACACACACCTAATTTATACTGGATATAAATAATGCCACAATTTGTTTTATCAGACTAGGAAAACTACCCCTCCACACACACACACAACTTATTCATAATGGATATAAATAATGCCACAATGTGTTTTCTTAGACTAGGAAAACTACCACACACACACACACACACACACACACACACACACACACACAAACACAAACACAAACACACCCACACACACCTAATTCATACTGGATATAAATAATGCCACAATTGTTTTCTCAGACTAGGAAAACTACCACACACACAAACACCTAATTCATACTGGATAGAAATAATGCCACAATTTGTTTTATCAGACTGTGAAAACTACCACACACACACACACCTCGAATTGCTCCACGATTATTACTATCAGACTGTAAAAACCATGCGCACACACCGTAGAATCATACTGGATTAAATTCACTCCACAATTATTTTAGACCATAAACACTACAAATACTGCATATTCATACTGGATTCTATGGGTAGATGAAAGATGCTTTGCTGCCTGAATGCCTGAATTAAAAAATGTATGAAAACATTTTACAGCAGAATGTAGGGCAGCAGGCCATGTCCTCCGGCTGAAGAGATGTGGAGTGATGCAACAAGACAACGACCAAAAGAACACAAAGTAAACAAACTACAGAGCGCTGGACAAAAAGAAGATGTGTGTTGTAGAATGGTCAAGTCAGAGTCCTGACCTTAACCCTGTCAAGATGCTGTGGTATATGACCTGAGGTGGGCCGTGCATGCAGGAATACTGATGAGCTGAAACACACTTGCTGGGAGGAATGGAAATTTCTTCTCAACGCTGTGCAGATCATATTCGCAAACAGAAATTTTAAAACTGTTATTAGTTTACTTAGACTGTGTTTATTTATAATTATGACTTTAATAATAATCAGACCACATTTGATTAGTAATTTCTGCAGAAATCCATGTAAACCTAAACAGGTAATTAACTTTCTTAGAGTTGCATATATGCATGTACCTTAAATAATAATAATAATAATAATAATAATAATAATAATAATAATAATAATGTATTATTACATTAGAACAATAACTAGTATGGTTGTGCAGCTTAAGCAGAATTAGGAACAAGGGATGAATAAACGATAAATAGAGGAGTGTGGGTCAGTGTGTTTGGGGACCCGCCCTGAGTGAGTACATGCAGTTTGGTGGGGAAACCATAATGTTTGTGTTTGCCAAAAATGAATGGGTCCCTATGGAAGGAACGAGGGATGAATAAAGGACAAATAGATGAGTGCAGGTCAGTATGTCTGTGGATTAGTGTTTGGGGACCTGTCCTGAGTGAGAACATGCAGTTTGGTGTCTGCAGGTTAAATGAAACCATGAGGTTTGGGGGTGATCGGAAATGAATAGGACACTATAGGGGAAAAAAGAAGGGATGGAAAAAGACGACAAACAGACGTTGGCAAGTCGAACCAACCCTGCACTTGTGGTCGGGGGTCTGCCCTGAGTCAGTGTATGTGAAACGGTGCCTGTCGGTCAAGCAGAAGTTTAGTAGATTGGCGTGCACTTTTCTATTCTATTCATTCTCTATGGGAAAAAAATCTGTTGTTTTCGTGCATCCAATCAAAAAGCTGTATACAAGCCTGAATCACACAATCAGACAATCTGGAACAACGTTGATATCTTGAACTGTGAGATGAGTTATTAATAACAGTATAGATGTGCATTGCTGTGCTTGAAAACATTTAATATTCCCTTTTTCCTCATTTCTCTATCTTAAATAAACAAATAATTAAACACACACACACACACACAGTCCTTTTACTGACGGGTTATCAGAAAGTACACATTCCGAAACAAAGCACATCACAGACGGAGCTCAGAGGACAACCCGGTCCTTCTCTGAAGTGTCCAGTGAAGAGGCATATGGACCCATCTTATATTAAATATTACCCTGAGATCCAGTGTGTGACTTGCCGTGGCGACAGTGAAGTGTGATGACAGAGGATGGGTTTTTATATCTACTGTAAGTTCTGAAGTGCTTTTTCAAAGACGGCTGCAGAAGCTCTTTCTGCTTTTGAACTTAAAATCGGAGCTGCACCGAGTGTTCTGGGCTCGCAGAGATTTCAGTGATTTGAATGTTAATCCTGTGTTTAAATGTCAGCCTGTCCTGCGTGATTACTCTCATGAACATCAGCATTACATTAGAAGCAGATAAACGCCTCGGAGATCCTCCTCAGGTCTTAGGTTCAGCACAGTTTTGATTTATTTATTTAATTAATATTTAAATATTTAAAATTACCTAAAAACGTCAACGGGAAAGTCTGCAGTTCTTCTCTCGGACAGGTGAAGATGTGAGACACGTGGCATTTTCCCAGCTGTTGGTAATCGATTTGAAGAAGTCCAGCTCTGGCCCGTTCCTATCCGCCACCCTGAACTTTGAGTGACCCTCATGCTCGGCTTTAATTTTACTCCAAAGGGAGCTGACATTTCTGTGACATTTGATCAGTCATTCTGTCTCTGCACTAGCCCGGCGCTCATCTGATCAGCACAGGCCTCATAATGATTGATCCAGTCCGGCTGGCGAGTGTGTGTTTGTATCTGTGTGTGTTTGTCTGTGTGTACGTGTACATGTGTGTGTGTGTGTGTGTGTGTGTGTGTGTGTGTGTGTGTGTGTGTGTAATCATTATGGTCTGTATTGTAACCAAAGCAGACTAGCTCAAAATCTCTGAGAGGATTTAACACAGCTCACAGTTATTACTATCAGACTGTAAAAACCACACACACACACACACACACACACACGATTCATACTGGATTAAAATCCCTACCCAATTCTTATTTTTGTACTGTAAGAAATTACACACTGCAGATTCATACTGAAATAAAATCACTCAACAATTCTTACTGTCTGACTGTAAAAGCTACACACACACAAACACACCGGATTCATACTGGATTTAAATCACTACAGAATTCTTAATGTCAGACAGTAAAAGCCACACACACATACAAATAGACTCATACTGGATTTAAATCCCTACACAATTCTTATTATCGAACTGTAAAAGCCCCCCCACACACACACCAGATTCATACTGGATTCAAATCTATCCACAATTCTTTATGTCAGACAGTAAATAACACACACACACACCAGATTCATACTGGATTCAAATTACTCCCAATTCTTATTATCAGACTGTAAAAGCTACACACACACACAAATACACAGTGTGGATTCATACTGGATTCAAATCACGCCGTAATTCTTACTATCAGACTGTAAAAGCCACACACACACACCGAATTCATACTGGATTCAAATCTATCCACAATTCCTAATGTCAGACAGTAAAAGACACACACACCAGATTCATATTGGATTCAAATCACTCCCAATTCTTATTATCAGACTGTAAAAGCTACAAACACACACACACACACAGTGTAGATTCATACTGGATTCCAATCACTCCACAATTCTTACTATCAGAGTGTAAAAGCCACACACACACACACACACACACACACACACACACACACACACACACAAACACAAACACAAACACACACACCAGATTTATATAGGTTCACTTAACAATTCTTAATATCAGACTGTAAAAACTACACACTGTACATTCACATTAGATTAAAATCACTCCACATTTTAACTATTACTGTCAAACAGTAAAACTACACACACTGCAGATTCATACTGGATTACACTCAATATCCAAATCAATAGTCACATAAATTATAGAAACAAGGTAAATCTAATTGGATCCATTAGGGTTTTAGTAAACACAGTTATTTGGGTATGTTTGTTGCAGTTTGCGGTTGGAGTGCTCTCTTTAAATGACAGGAAGTGACCCAGATTTGAGGATTTTCATTACTTGGAACGGTTGGCACTTCGTGTGAGCGACGCGCCCTATTTGATCTGAGGTGATTTGAAGCAGGAGGAGGTGTTAATAGTAGCTCGCATGTGCAAAAACCTTCATGCCATTTAGCGGACTGACCTTGCATTGCCCTCTTGAGAGCTGCAACCTACAAACCCTTCTCAAACATGCTCGTTTTGCTATACTTTTAATGCACAACTATATGGTTATTCATTGTTATTGAGTCTGATTGTGTGATTCGGGCTTGTATACAGCTTTTTAACAGATGCACGGATTTCAGATGGCTTTTTTCCCCAGAACTTTTCTAATAGAGAATGAATAGGATAGAAAAGTACACGTTAATCTACTGAACTTCTGCTCGACTGACAGACATTGTTTTGCATACACTGACTCAGGGCAGACCCCCGTCTATGCCTGTAGTGTTGCTTTGACCTGCACTCGTCTGTTTGTTGTTTTTCCATCACTTGCCCCCCCCCCCCCATAGAGTCCCATTCATTTTCGAGCGCACCCAAACATTATGTTTTGTTAAACCTACAGCCTCCAAACTGCCTGCACTCACTCTGGGCAGATCCCCAAACACACTGACCCACACTCCTCTACTTGTCGTTTATTCATCCTTCGTTCCTCGCACTGCTTACGCTAGGCAACCATCCTGCGTGTCCTTCAGGAGATTAACTTTTCTAGTTTTTCTTTTAGAAATAATCAAAGCAAACTGAAGAAGAGGTGAGGAACCTGTGATCGGAGGCTCTGTGATCTGCTAGTTTCATCCTGAGTGTTTGCGGGAAACATACAGCTTCTGTGTTTGATTAATCTGTTTTATTGTATATTAACCATCTGTAGACCCTAACAAACTATTTTCACAGGACTACATACCACAGAGAGTGGAGACTGCAGTTTAGCTTTCCAACAAAAGCTGGTGGTAAGATTTTAAATCGACTGAAAAAAGTAAGTACCACTTTCTTGTACTATGGCTGCGTTTGCTTGTGTGGAGTGTGGAATGTATAGTGCTAGTCCTCTCTCCACCACTAGTGACAATAATAGTGGTTAGTTTGTGAGAAGTGCCAGCTCATTTCTTCTCTGGTGGAGAAGGTGAACCAGTTAGAGGTGCGCATTCGGGGTTTAATCAGGGATAGAGAGCAGAGTTCAGTGTTGTCTACCCCGGGTGCCTTAGGGAGAGTTAGAGTCCCAGCGACTCCGGCTGTAGAGCCCCCGCAGCAGGGCGAATGGGTGACGGTTCGGCGGCATAGTAACAAAGCTAAAGCTGACGCTAAAGCTAACGCTGAGGCCAAAGCTAAGGCTAGCCCACCTGTGCACCACGCACCTATTCGCGTGTCAAACAGATATTCTCCTCTCGGTGAAACACCCACCGAGGAGTCTGTCAAAGGTACTCTGGTTATAGGAAGCTCTATAGTACGACACGTGAAATTAGCTACTCCTTTAGGGACACCAGCAGCTAGAGTTATCTGCTTACCAGGAGCCAGGGCGCCGGACATTAGCAGCAACCTTAGGGTGTTAGCAAAGAATAGATATTCGAGGATAGTGATTCACGTAGGTGGTAACGATATCCGTATGCGGCAGTCTGAGGTCACTAAGAGTAATATTAAAGAGGTGATCAAAATAGCCCATACGATGTCCGATGCCGTAATATGCTCTGGCCCTATTCCAAGACGGCAGGGTGCTGAAGCTTACAGCAGGCTTTGGGCGCTACACTGCTGGATGTCCAAGTGGTGTGCAGAAAAACATGTGGGCTTCATAGACAATTGGTCCAACTTTGAGGGGAAGTCTGGTCTCGTAGGGCGGGACGGTGTCCACCCCACGCGGGAGGGTGCCGCACTGCTATCGTGCAGCATAGCCCATAGCCTCTTAGTTAGTCGGCAGAGCAGCGGAGGTAGTTGCTGACTGTCCAGAGCCGAGATCAGGCAGCAGACAAACAGGCTAAACCGACCGTCTGCTCGCTGCCTTGAGACGTCACCTAGGTACAACTATATTGAGACTGTTTCACTGCCCCGAATTAAACACAAACTTAGAAAATCTCAATCAGTTTGTTTAAATAACTTAGTTAATATAAGAATATTAGATCCAGTGTCTAGCTGCAGTGTTTCTGAATTAAGGTTTGGTTTATTTAATATAAGATCACTGAACTCTAAGGCTGTCATTGTAAATGATACAATAACCTACCATAAAATTGATGTGTTATGTCTCGTAGAAACATGGATTAAACCTGAGGAATATTTGGCATTAAATGAAGCCACCCCCATAGGCTATAAGTATGTACACAGCCCCAGACTGTCCGGTAAAGGAGGGGGTATATGTGTCATTCATAAAAATTCATTAGACATAAGTCAGAAACACAATCTCACTTTCAATTCTTTTGAAATTCTTCTCATAAACATCACCAATCCGACCACTAATAGAAGTGTACTCACCCTAGTCAGCATTTATAGACCACCAGGACCTTATTCTGAGTTCTTAAAAGAATTTAGTGACTTTGTTGCAGATCTAGCAGTGAGCGCTGAAAAACTAATAATCGCAGGAGATTTTAATATTCACTTTGAAAACTCAGCAGATCCATTAAAAAAGGCTTTTTCATCTATCTTAGACTCTATAGGTCTCACTCAGAATGTAATAGGGCCTACACATTCCTGTAATCACACACTAGATCTAGTTTTGACTTTAGGTGTTGATATACATAATCTTACTGTTCTTCCACAGACTTCAGTAGTTTCAGATCACTACCTAATTTCATATGAATTGAGTCTTAGTAAAAATGTATGTACATCACCCCGTTATTGCATGAAACGTTCAATAATGCCAAATACATCTCAGCACTTTATTGAAACTCTTCCAGATTTATCAACCATAATTTTTCCATCATCAGACCCAACCGAGCTAGACAGAATAACTGACTGCGTAGAAAATACGCTCCGACTAACTTTAGACAATGTTGCACCTATAAAAATTAAAAAGATGCAACAAAAAAAGCTCGCTCCGTGGTACAACAATGAAGTACGCACCTTAAGACAGACAGTACGGAAATTAGAACGCAAATGGAGAGTGACCAAGCTGGAGGTATTTCACTCTGCTTGGAAGGACAGCCTTAGCAGTTACAGAAAGGCACTTATTAAAACACGCTCAGCATACCTGTCCACACTCATCGAACACAACAAAAACAATCCTAGAGTTTTATTTAGCACCATCGCAAAACTTACCAAAAATCAGACAGGATCTGAACCTCAAATACCCGCCAACCACAGCAGCAATGATTTCATGGACTTTTTCAATAGCAAAATCGAGAATATTAGACAAAAAGTTCAACCAATACGAGTAACCTATCCTTCATCCGATTTGGCTCAAACAGCACAAAATGTGATTTTAGAAGAAAGACTAGAAACATTTTCTCCACTACAGCAGACAGAACTAGAAAAACTTATCTCTTCCTCAACTTCTGCTACATGCACACTTGATGATTCCAACAAGCCTATTGAAACAAGTATTACCAGCTATTATTAAACCTATCTTAACTGTCATCAACTCTTCTCTTAGTCTGGGTCATGTACCTAAGTCTTTTAAACTAGCTGTGATAAAACCCTTGATAAAGAAGCCAAATCTTGACCCCAGAGAACTGTCCAGTTATAGACCCATTTCCAATTTACCTTTTATCTCTAAGATTTTAGAAAAGGCTGTAGCTCGACAACTCTGTTCTCATCTACATAAGAACAACATATATGAAAAATTCCAATCTGGTTTTAGGCCACATCACAGCACAGAGACAGCTTTAGTTAAGATAACAAATGATCTTCTTCTTGCCTCTGATCAGGGCCACGTATCTCTACTGGTGTTACTAGATCTAAGTGCAGCTTTTGACACTATAGATCACACTATTCTTTTGGACAGGCTAGAAAATATAGTTGGAATCACAGGAACAGCGTTATCCTGGTTCACATCTTACCTTAGTGATCGCTTTCAGTTTGTAAAGATAAATAATGTATCGTCTAACACTACAAAAGTGAAATATGGAGTTCCACAAGGTTCTGTTTTAGGTCCTCTGTTATTTACACTATATATGCTACCATTAGGCCTCAGTTATAAATAGACATGGAATTAGTTTCCACTGTTATGCCGATGATACACAACTGTACATATCAGCCAAACCAGATGACAAATCCAGATTAAATAAGATAGAAGATTGTGTAAGAGATATTAGACTTTGGATGCTACAGAACTTCCTTCTTTTAAACCCAGATAAAACGGAAGTTCTCCTCCTCGGCCCAAAGGCTGCTCGGACTACATGTTCAGATTTAATGTTAAATCTTGCTGACTTCTCTGTAGTTCCTGGTTCAGTAGCCAAAAATCTTGGTGTAACAATTGACTCAGATCTGACATTTAATCAACACATCGGTAATATTACAAGAACAGCGTTTCTTCACCTACGAAACATTTCAAAGTTAAGAAATGCGTTATCTGTGTCTGATGCTGAAAAGTTGATACATGCCTTCATAACCTCAAGGCTAGATTACTGTAATGCATTATTGTCAGGATGCTCCAGCAGGAACCTGAATAAACTTCAGTTAGTTCAGAACGCTGCAGCTAGAGTACTAACTAAAACCAGGAAATTTGATCACATCAGTCCAGTTTTATCAGCGCTACACTGGCTTCCTGTTAAATTCCGTATCGACTATAAAATTCTATTACTGACGTATAAAGCCCTGCACGGTCTCACACCGGAGTACCTGCAAGATCTAATTTCCTATTATGAACCGCCACGTTCACTCAGATCACAGGATGCTGGTTTTCTAATAGTTCCTAAAATTCAGAAGACTACAATGGGGGGAAGAGCTTTTTCCTACAAAGCCCCAAAATTGTGGAATAATCTCCCAGTTAATGTTCGGGACTCTGACACAGTCTCAATATTTAAGTCTAGACTAAAAACATACTTGTTTAGTGTAGCTTTTTGTAATTAAGCTTCTCTTTTAGATAAAGGCAGGAGATCTGGGGGTTCTTGGACACAGAGGTTTATGGTAAACTGAGATGTTGGTGCTGTTGTTCCAACACTTCACGCGATCACACAGGTTTGTTGATGGTGGAGTGGGGGGACCCCAGTGTCTCAGGGTACTCTCATGTCCATGTTACCTTCTGGTTCTCTCCTTTTAGTTTAGGCTGTTATAGTTAGATCTGCCGGAGTCACCAACCACACTCTAAAATTCTGAAAATTCATATTCTCTACAGTCTTACTCCTGAGCCCAACTAACTCTCTCTCTTTACTCTTCCTGAGGAAATGACTGTCCTCCTGTCTGTTGAAGGCTGTTGAAGGACTGATCATCGGGCCATCACCCCACCATCACCAGCCAGCTCACCTGTCCATTTACTGCTACACCCTCAGTTACATCACTGTGCCATCCAGATGCACCAGCACTGAGATAGGATGGGACTGTTTCAGCTCACGCCCACTTTACATAAAGACTGTCATAGACTGCCTCAGCCAGAGACTGCCTCAGTCATACACTGCCTCTATCTGTGCAGCTTCTAAAGCTTTGCTATCCAGATTTCAAACAGAGACTCCTTTCTTTGGTATTTAGTTCAAACTGTAAATACTGTTTGACCAGAGGAGGATGGGTCTCCCCTTGTGAGTCTGGTTCCTCCCAAGGTTTCTTCCTCCAGTTGAGGGAGTTTTTCCTTGCCACTGTTGCCTCTGGCTTGCTCACTGGGGGATATATATTATAACTGTTTTCAAAACTCTGTAAAGCTGCTTTGAGACAACATCGTTGTAAAAAGCACTATATAAATAAAATTGACTTGACTTGACTTGACTTGTTGGTCCTTGGATTGTGAAGAAAAGAAAAGGCCAACAGATGACCGAGATGCTCTGTGAGAGTAATACTTCAATAAAATAACAGCCATTTTTGGCCTTGTGGATTATCTCACGCTTTCACACGTTTCCTTGACTCTCCACACACGACGAACCTGTTTACATATGCGCTGTTGTTCTTGGATTTTGCCCTTCAAACAAAGTTTATCCCATAAATCCACCAGAGGGGTGAACTTGTTGTTTGTCTGGGGAGGACAAGGGCACGGACTGCCACAGGCTGTGCGTTCATTCATATTACCACTTCCACCTTTCATTAGCTGATCAGTGAGGCAGAAATGGCAATATGTTGCCAATTAGAGACCACCAAGACCGCCTCTTCGGAGATAATCTGTAGCGCGTGCGCGTATGTGTTTTAATGGAATCTCCATCTTATTGATTTATGAGGTGAGCAGTGAAGGATACAGGGGTCACATGCGCTCAAAGCCTTGGCAGCCCGGGCGCTGTTATCTCTATAAAACATAACGGATGTTCACAAGCAGCCTCTGTCGAAGGCACGTCCATACAAATAGTCCTCCATTTGTCCCAGTCCTGGTGCCATATGACTGCGGTACAGATTTATGATGCGGTGAATGTAGAGGGAAGAATCCGTGCCCCCCACTGCACTCACAGTGGAATCACAGTGGAATCAGTACCACAGCGTCTCTCGTGTCAAGGCCAGCCGTGGTATGCAAGAGGCATACGTTCCACAGGTGGCCTGGCCTTTTAGCGGAGGCCACCTCTGTAAACCAATCCACAGGACGGATTCCGCATGTAAACACAAGCTAAACTCTCCCGACCTCTGATTGCCAATGCAAATATCATTGGGCACTTTGCCCACTGCTTCAGGAACATTCCTTACCTTTCTGTGGGAGAACATGTTTCAAAGGAAGCTTGATTTGTAGGAAATTTGTTTAAACAGCACCCAGCTGTCATAATCTGGATAAGGGTTGATAAGGGGCGTCGCATTTTGACCAATTTTAATATCTGAGTACATGCAAATTAATTAATGGACAGCCATTATGTCACAAAACAAGCAATAAAATAACATTTCAGCTGAAAATGTAGCAGCTGGGGGGGTTACTCTTTTAGGTGATCACACTGGTGCCCTAAAACAGGCAGTAGGTTTTACAAAAGCTGAGATTAATTGCTAGTATTGAGCACTGAGAAACAGATGCTGCCTCTTCAAAACTAAAGCTAACTGGTATAAATGCCTGGCACTATTATGGCTTGGTGCTAACATACTACTAGAAATCCAACAGGGGCACTAGCAAAACTTAACATGGAGCTGTTCTCCTGCTTTTGACAGTCAAGACCAAAAATGAAACTAACATTTACAGTCTACCAACGTGTAAGGCTGGTTCCTAACCTCTACTGCACTGACTAAGGCTGTACTTTCACCAGGCTTCAACAATTTTTGTACTGGATGAGAAGCAGATGTGGCCTCCTCAGTTAAGTGAAAAAACAAGCCAGTATAAATGTATACTAGTAGAAATGACTAATAATGCCTGGCACTAACATAGCTCTGTGCTAATATACTACTAGAAACCCCATAAGGGCACTAGCTAAAATGAGCTTTAACATAGATTGTTTTGATCAAGTTTTGACATTAAGACCAAAACCTAATACTCACTGTTCACCACTGCATAAAACCAATTTTCAACTCCGATAACTGTTCAATGGAAATAAGGTAATTGAGAAATGTGTTTTCATTTGTAACCTAAACCAAAGACCAGCTTTAAAAATATTATGGTTTTGTAGCTGTGAATTACCAGATAAATAATAAGGCAAAGTAACATTGGCTATCCACTTGTTAAGACGTGATGTATCGACCTGCACAACTGGGTCCTAACTCGCACTAGGCCTTAGAAATAAATGTATGGGATGAGAAGCAGATGTTTCCTCTTGAGATGAGTAAAGAACTAACTATGCTAATAACTAACTATAACTGATAATGCCTGGTACTAACCTAGCTCAGTGCTAACATACTACTAGAAATCCCACAGGGGCACTAGCAGAAACGAGCAAGAACATAGAACTGTTTTTTCCTGTTTACTTTGAGTTTATGGCCAAAACTGAGGACCTAAGTAACATTAGATATCTACTTAAGTAACATTAGCTATTTACTTGTTAAGCCATGACTAATGCCATGCAAACAGGATTTAGGTTTATATGTATTCTTAGTCTACCTGTGATGACTAATTTCAGGATGGAAACACTACTCTTAAACCTGTTCACTCTAGTACACATCCTGAATCCTTAATAGAAACAATTATAACACATCCTGACTAGCTAAACTTCCACCACTAATGAATAGATTGGTGAGTTACACCTATTTCCCATGGTTGCAGTACACCTGAGAGGAACCTTCAGTGCCTTCTCAGCCTTCAAAAAAAAAAAAAAAAAAAAAAGAAGTTGATGATTTTCTGGAACTAAAAATAAAACAACCATCCAGATCTTCATGTTCTATAAGGGCTGTTTTCTGAAAGAGTCATTGTACAACAGCTACAAACAAGACAATATACTATATGATAAAATAAAAAGTGTGCATTTTTATATTCATTTTATATCTTAAATATATTTATTTTAATTTTAGTTGTTAAAACTGTTCTGGTCTGGTTGCCCCATTTGGCTGCCTGACTTTCCAGACTAATTTAAATTAAATAGGCATCTGCTTTAGACGTCCATAGAAACATTTCAAATAAAGCACAAATGCCATCTCTGGGTGAGGTGAGCCCTCATGTTGGTGTTATTCATAATATGTTGCTGTCACATCCATGTCCTTCACCCCCTTTCTTGTTAAAACATCCAAAACAAACCAGCAGCCAGTTTCACCAGTGACCTACCACCATAAGTGTTTGTGGTGCAACCGAAAATGTGTGTCACTAGTTTTAAAACAAACTGCTCTCACCGTAAGTGTAAGATGGACTTTACACCCCAACTTACATTCCAGCTTCTGGTTCTGCTGCTACAACTGGCTGCTGACGTTTGAGTTCAATGTGGGCGGTGCATTTCTGAGGCCTCCTTCTTTGTTTTGGCCAGCGTCCTCTGCTGACCCTCACAACTACTGACCTCCCCCCAAAACAACTTGACTGAAAAAGCAATTCTTTCATTTCTTCATAGTCATACTTGCAGTTTCATCTATATATTGATACAATATTTGGGATCATTTGCTGTATTAATTTTTTACATATATATGTGTGTGTGTGTAATTAATATATATATATATATATATATATATATATATATATATATATATATATATATACACACACACACACACACACACACACACACATACATACATAGTGTTGGTGTATGTATGTGGGGAGGTGGGCTCAAACATTATATATAAAACATAACGTGCCCCCCTTCCTGAAACCAGAACTCCGCCCTTGCTGTGGTTAAACTGATTCTGTCAGTAGTGCGAGCCCAGCGAGACTGTCAGGTTGAGCAGTTAAAGGCTCCAGTGTGGTTTAACGCTGTGCAGGGAAGCTGACGGAGATCTTTTCATGTTTCAAAGGGATGAAATAGAAGTTACTTTTCAGCTACTTTTTTTTTTTTGAAGCAGATCAGTGCATTTCCTGCACGCTGTGGAAGATGCAACCTGCTGAACTGACAAAAGATCTGACTGGTGTTAAGTGGAATAAAACATCTACATGATGATAATAGATACAGTGAAGGAGGTGTGCAGAAAAAGAACAGGCTTTCAAAGGGAGTTTATATGAAAGGGTTTCTAACTTCTGGGGAAAAAACAACAAGAAATTCAGCGTTTAAACATCTGAGCATCTTATAAACGTCTCTGCAGAGAGCATGCACTGAAAATGCAATCAGAGCTGATCATGTTTCAAAACCGTGACGCTGGTCTTGTTTACAACATCTCCAGAAGGAAAGCCGAATAAACATATGACTATATTTGATTCACATACAGTAGAGAGGTGAGGTTTGTGAATGAGCTTCCCAACCCCAAATGGCTTAGAGATGGGCTGCCAATGGGGTCCCATGTAGGCAAACCAGTTGGGGCCCACAAAGATTTGTCCATTGGCTCTACATGGGCCCTGTGTGTGTTTTTTCCCTGTAGACCAATAATGGGGCCAATCTGGGCTGGAAGAAGAGTCCATGTGAACAATCTTCCTCTGGCCCCATAGTCAAAACAGAAATAACTAACCCTGCTGGGACCACAAATGTAGTCTATCTGGTCCCCATGACAGTGATCCAAATGGTGCCCCCAACTGGGGCCTACAATGGCAATCTAACTGGGCTGCAAAATGGCAACAGACCTGGGGCCCACAACTGTCACGCAGCTGGGCTACCAGCAGAGGCCTAAATGGGGCCCACAACTGTAACCCTAATAGGGCCCACAAACTGATCCAACCAGGACTCACAATTGTAGCCCAACTAGGGGCCCATGTATTACCAATTAAAAACCACTGCAAGCCCATGTAAAACCCATACGGCTTATAAAGATAAAAACCCATATGGAGCTTACATGTATACTTTCTGTCTATATACTATATACCAACAGTGGTTCAATAAGAATTAAAAGCATTCTATATTAAATAAGCGGAAATTACACTCATTGACAAAAAAAAAGAATGTACGGCGATAGAAATGTGGGACTGCTTCTCCTGTTGACCTGTAAAAAGGCTCTCACAGACTATGTTTGGGCCGAGTACCTCTTGGTGACACACTTGATGAAATTTTGTCCAGTTAGCAGACTTTAAGAGGAGTCGCATCATCAGATTGAGAGAAGCAGGACATCCTGCGATGGTGTGGTTCATCAGGATAACGTTCCACACACAGCGAGGGTTTCCCAGGAACATCTCCGCCAGATCCCAATACTTCCTTGTCCTGCCCGCTCGCCAGATTTAGCCCCAATCCAGCATTTATGGGACCTATGAGTGTGCAGGACCTACAGGGCCAGCTGCAACATCTGTGAGTGAATGTGGTGCAGGATGCCCTATGAAACCTGTATGTTTCTGCATCTCATCTTGTATCCAGACTAGCAGCCCAACCAGAGCCTGCTTTCCATTGTACAGTTTTCCCCCCATATACATAACAATCATCACTCCATTCACACTTATATACTGTAGTTTCATGCGATTCCAACAACTCCTCCTTGGAGCATCCCTGTTTTGGTCAGTGAGTGTATTAAAGCTCAGGACAGGCAGGTAAGCCATCCAATTATTTAGTTCCCCCTCGAGTGAATTAGTTGGATGGGGTGTTCACAGTCCTGTGGTCGATACAGACAACAATTATTATTATTTTTTATAATTCACAGCATTTGTTTGGTTGATTGCTGTTCAGTAGTTTAATTAATCTAGCAAAAAAGTCTTTGCAAGACAAATCAAAAACTCCATCTTTAAACATCCCCCTTTTATCTCTATAGAAATGTCTTAGCAGAGAAACTGTGTTTGAACAAACTCTATAAGAACACCGTAAACTGAAAGCACAAGCAGCCCATATGTGTATATATGTGGACTCTAAAATCCTGCAAAGTTTCATGTTTGAGCTCAAAGTCTGAAGGATGAGTAACTTGCAAACATCTGAACATAGAAGAAGAAATGAAGGAACAATGAGACGGCCTTTGCAAGATGACTTAATGAAGGTCTTCTGTTCTGATATAAAACGTATTAAACTGTATCTGCTACTGAACTGTACGAGACGCTGAAAGTTACTGAAGCAGCGGTGACCTTTTAATAAGTGTATTTTGAGCCTGTTTGCTAAGAACAGTACGCTATTTCTCTTTCTGTCTCAGGCTGATGGAGCGTCTGTTTGAGGAACGTCTTCAGTCCGGTTCTTTTTTTATGGCAGATCCCTCAACAGACAGAATTATCTTTAGAGACTACAGAGAGTCAACTGAAGCAATAACTTAAAATAAAACTTTCTTAGAGGCAGATTAATTTCCAAGTAAGTCTGGACCGTCACTCACAGTAAACTCTTTCCACACTGTCAGTCAGCCACGATAAACTCCTCCTACACCGTCCACCAGCCACGATAAACTCCTCCTACACCATCCACCAGCCACGATAAACTCCTCCCACACTGTCCACCAGCCACAATAAACTCCTCCCACACTGTCAGTCAGCCACGGTAAACTCCTACACCATCCACAATAAACTCCTCCCACACTGTCAGTCAGCCGCCGTAAACTCCTCCCACACTGTCAGTCAGCCACGGTAAACTCCTACACCATCCACCAGCCACGATAAACTCCTCCCACACTGTCAGTCAGCCACGGTAAACTCCTCCTACAACATCCACCAGCCATGGTAAACTCCTCCTACACCGTCAGTCAGCCACGGTAAACTCCTCCTTCACCGTCCACGGTAAACTCCTTCTACACCAGCCACGGTAAACTCCTCCTTCACCGCCCACGGTAAACTCCTCCCACACTGTCGGTCAGCCACGGTAAACTCCTCCTACACCGTCCACCAGCCACGATAAACTCCTCCCACACTGTCAGTCAGCCACCGTAAACTCCTCCTACACCATCCACCAGCCACTAAACTCCTCCCACACTGTCAGTCAGCCACCGTAAACTCCTCCCACACTGTCAGTCAGCCACCGTAAACTCCTCCTTCACCGTCCACGGTAAACTCCTCCCACACTGTCGGTCAGCCACGGTAAACTTTTTCTGCGCCACCAGCCAATTCTGATAAACCTCTCCTATACAGTCAGTCACTCATAGTAAGCTTCTCCCACACTGCCAATCGCAGTAAACTCCTCCCACACTGTTAGCCAATCACAATAAACTCCTTCTACGCTGTCAGTCAGCCATGGTAAACTCCTCCCACACCATAATCCAGCTACTGTACTCCTCTTACACAGTCAGTGTAAACTCAGTCAGTAAATCACGGTAAGCTCCCCCCACAGTATACTTCTATACTGAAAAAGTGAAAGAGGGGGAGAAGCAGATTCTGCATGAGAAGAGGGAGCATGGCATACAACACCGAGGGAGAAAGAGATAGAGGAGAAAAGGAGGAGGAGGGGCTGGAGGAGTGAAAGAGAGAGGCTCCGGTGCGCTGAGAACTGAGAAAGCAAGAAAGAAATATGAGCAAGAGGAGAAGGAGACGCTGTGGGAGGAGGAGAAAAGATGGCAGTGGAGAGAAAAAAAGAAAGTAAGAAAAACAGGAAGTAGTAAAAAGTTTTTAATTTCTGTAAATTGAATGTAAAACTATGATTACGTACTAATTTGTTGTGTTTCTCTTTAACGCTGCTAGAATTCCCAGCACCCAAAATACCTCATTCTTCTACAGAGCAGTGAAAACACTGGACCAGCTAAAGCACCACTGAGGCCAGTACCATCCAACACCGCACCAGTGGCAGTCATAGAACCAGTGAGGCCCATAAGAGCCAAAGCACCAGTGAGCCCTATAAGATCAAAGGAGTCAAAAGCACCCAGCGAACCACTGAGATCTCTGGCAGCTACACTTGGGCTCAGAAGAAACAACCACCAGCTGAGCCCCACAGCATATGGAGCTCCAGTAGAAGTGCCATTTGGATTCAGTCCATGTGAAGCAGCACAAGGTCCGCTGGCAGCCTGAACACCAATGGGATGCACCATTGACATCGACTTCACTTCCAGGACACATGGCATATGATACTGCTTTTGGAGCAACTCCACCAGGAGCAACAAGATTGGCAATGTTGCCTGGAGCACTTCTGTATATAGGTAATAAACCTTATGATCAATACAACCTTATGATTGATAACAACCCCCTCTATATATAGCCTGTCTTACTGGGCATCTTTTTTAGAGAGCCTGTATGTCAGCTGACGGTATTTTTGGGGTTTTCTTTGCACCCTGAACAGTTTTCCTGGCAGTTGTGGCTGAACTTTGTCGGTCCACCTGACCTTGGCTTGGTTTCAACAGTATGCCTCATTTTTCACTTCTTAGAGTTTGAACATCGCTGATTGGCACTCTCAATTACTTGGATATCTTTTCACATCCTTTTCCTGTTTTAGAAAGTTCAATCTTCTTCCACAGATCCTTTGATAATTATTTTGCATTCCCTGTGGCCAACAACGTCAATGTAATCCAACAAGGTCAATGTAATCCAACAACGTCACATACAGATTACAAGATCACAGGTGAGGAAAGACGTCCTTAGTAGCCATTTAAACCTGTGTGTGTGTCAACTTGTGTATATGCCATAACATCAAGGGTATGTAAAGTTGTGATCAGGGTCATTTGGGTAATTTGATAAATGGCTTCACCCAAACCATTAATAAAAGAAAGCATGACCACAGCCAGCGAGATATATATATTATATATATATATATATTTATATATATAAAAAGCACAGAATTATATTTACTTACAATATATTAATATATATATAGATATATATATATATATATATATATATATATATATATATACACACACACACACACACACACATACATATAATATAGCACTTTGCTCATAAGCATGTACACCATAAACATAATACAATATTATTTTGTGTTCTTGGTATTATGTTCTTTTGAGCATCATTATGAAATTTGTTGTTTCCTAAAACACGCTCTTGTTTTAAAGTACATTGTGTAACACCTACAGTTTCTGTGAGTATTAGTTCCACAAACTGTTCTACAGAGAAATCGTGTAAAGCATATACATAAAATACTGTTTGTAAGTCTGTTCTGTTTACTGTCTCCTCAGTGCAGCCTGGAGTCCTGGTCGGTCACCGTGGGCTAGAATCAGCACATAGAGACTTTTCCAATAATTAGCTAATAACACAGTAAGCAGTCAGCAGTGTGGAGGTAGTGCTTTTAGGAACCTAGTCAGCTTTATTACTGCAAATGCTGGTTATTACTTCTCTAATGCAGCAGCTGGCCACAGTTATTTAAGTCATTTATTCAAGTAATAGTCGTGATTGTGAGCACATTGTGCGTACTGACTGCCTCTAATTCTCCCAGCTGCATATATCTCTCTGTCTGTGCACTCTGTTTGATACGTCCTTCTGTAGTGTGCCCTGTGTACTATACAAGGTCCTTAGAAGTCAGCAGACAGGTCCTCCAGTGCTGGGTCTACAGTGATTGGTCTGTTTACTGACCATATAGATCAGGGGATTGCCAGAGCCTAGTACAGTTTGGTTCTGTTCCTGGCAATTAACAGACTTCTGGCTCCCCTGGCCTTCAACTCTCCACCCCGGCTAGTGCTGCATGCCTGATTGCGATTTCTTTACAGTTAAATTGGCCAAAACCTTTACTAGCACACCATTTCAGGCTTTCTATCAGACGAACAGACACATTTCTAATGTTCAGTGTAGCAGCAGTGCTCGACTAACAGCATGTCTTCACAAGGGCGTAGATTTGCTCTTGACCGCGGTGGGGACCTATGAACAAACGTGATTTAACCCCTTGGTGAGGACAATCGCTGGATATTGAGGACACATCACTTCCATCCATGCTAATTCTACGCTTGTGTCTTCAACATTTGAGGGCATGAGCGGTCTTATCCAGAGAGACTTGCAATTTACCTGTACACAGGTAGGTGAAGGTAGTGTTAAGAGTCTTACCCAAGGATTCTTACTGGTAAGGTGTAAGGAGGGTGGGTACCCCAGTCTACAGCATGGAGATCAGCAGTGTAACCCACTACACTATACCAACCTCTTATGTATGGCTGAAACAGCTGAATATAATCAGGCCGGGTGTCCTCGTACTTTCACTCCTACTTGTAGGTTTACTATCACTGTAACTCATCTACTTATTGGTTTCTCTAGGAGATCCTTTTCATACTCTTATGAAGTTCATCAGTTTGAGTATTGGTTCCTCTCAGTGGTTCTTTAGGTCTTATGAAGTTTCCCCAATTGGAGTTAAGATCACACTATTCCTTAAACACGGTCTTGGGGAGCTTAAATTTTCCCACCACTCTTCCTCTTCACCAGAGCTTGTAACAAAGGTTTCTCATTCAGCAGCTATTCCTAAGAAGACAGATCTTCATAAAACCCATTTACTTAGATTTAACAAAGATTCAGACAAAAATAGAATCTACGCACACTCAAGAGCACAAAGGTACGAACAGTTCTGTGGTTTAAGAGTACATCATGATCTTAATCAGATGGTGAATGAGGCTCAATGCAGAATCAAGTGAACTGCCAAACCTCCTGGATTTACACAGCAACCCCCTCCTGAGGAAGACCAGGGAGGGTTTTAAAGAAGTCTACCCACCCAAACCACTGCTGGTTCTTCCAGCTGCCGAGTGGGAGGAGGTCCAGAACCAGCCAGTTGTGAGACACCTTACCTCTTGCCATCAGGCTGCTGAACAGTGAGTGGTATTGGAGTATCGGTCAGTGGACCAGTCACTACACCTCCTAACTGAATCATTATGATCTCCATCGACAATCCACACCACATACACACCTCATTACAGACTCACTCTGCACCTTACTGATACTTCAGTCTAGCACATCTACACCAGCACATATAGACTCACCTCTTCACATCTCCTGTATAGCCTGGAGCGTTTTATCTGCCTCAGACTCAGACCAGCTGCATAAAAACCATATATTTAGAAAATATTGATGTTTATTAATGTGTATATATTTTGGGTTAATCTGTATATGCTACTAGTCAAAGGTTTGGACACACAACCACTATTTTATAATAATAGTAATAATATTAGTGAATAGCTGTAAAGATCCATAAAATAACACTTGCATGAAATAATCAATTCCTAGACAAGAATAAAGCATCTGGTTTAAAGAATGTTTATAGTGTCCTTTAGAAATTAAGCCTGATGCAGTTTTGGCAGTGCTGTAAAAATAAGGCTATCGCAATACAGAGTTTAGGAATGGTGTAAAATTAGCACTTTTAAGTGATGTCAAACTCATTACAAAGTATTAATAAGCTGTAATAACACATTAATAAAAAGTTAAATAGACTTGTTCAACGTGATTATTATGAATGTGTTGACGCTGACAGAATTAATACTGATGGAAAAAGACAATGAGTAAGATCATCCATCCATCCAAGCATCATCACCTGCATCATCTCAATCCCATCCTCATCAGGGGAAGACGGGGTACACCATGGACAAGTCCATCATATGGTCAACACACTCACACCTATGATCAGTTGGGAGGAAACCGGAGTACCCGAAGGAAACCCACTCAAGCACGGAGAGAACATACACACTCCACACAGAACCACCCAGACCGGGAATCCAACCCAGATCATCTCACTGTGAGGAGACAGTGCTGACCTCTACACCGCCATACTAACCACTACACCACCATACTGACCACTACACCACCATACTAACCACTACACCACCATACTAACCACTACACCACCGTACTAACCACTACACCACCGTACTAACCACTACACCACCGTACTGACCACTACACCACCATACTGACCACTACACCACCATACTGACCACTACACCACCATACTGACCACTACACCACCATACTAACCACGACACCACCATACTGACCACTACACCACCGTACTAACCACTACACCACCGTACTAACCACTACACCAACATACTAACCACTACACCACCGTACTAACCACTACACCACCGTACTAACCACTACACCACCGTACTAACCACTACACCACCGCACTAACCACTACACCACCGTACTAACCACTACACCGCCGTACTAACCACTACACCGCCGTACTAACCACTACACCGCCGTACTAACCACTACACCGCCGTACTAACCACTACACCACCGTACTAACCACTACACCACCATACTAACCTCTACACCACCATACTAACCACTACACCACCATACTAACCACTACACCGCCGTACTAACCACTATACCACCTTACTGACCACTATACCACCTTACTGACCACTATACCACTTTACTGACCACTATACCACTTTACTGACCACTATACCACCGTACTGACCACTATACCACCGTACTGACCACTACAACACCGTACTAACCACTACACCGCCGTACTAACCACTACACCGCCATACTAACCACTACACCGCCATACTAACCACTACACCACAGTACTAACCCCTACACCACCGCACTGACCACTACACCACCATACTAACCACTACACCACCACACTAACCACTACACCACCATACTGACCACTACACCACCACACTAACCACTACACCACCATACTAACCACTACACCACCATACTAACCACTACACCACCATACTAACCACTACACCCCCGTACTAACCACTACACCCCCGTACTAACCACTACACCCCCGTACTAACCACTACACCACCATACTAACCACTACACTGCCAGAGTAAGACCAGGACAAATCTGAGCTTTAACAGTATATAAGAATGTGGGTTCACTGTTATTCTAACAGGACACTGATAAGATGAGTTACTCCTTTATTAGTCCCTCAGTGGGAAATTCACCGAGTTACAGCAGCAAAGAGATAACAAGGCACTCAGTACAAAAAAAAAAAAAAGCCACAGTACAGTATATACAATATGAATAATAAAAAGCTAGGAACTCAAGAACTCTTAAGATTGTCGCCCTTCTTATTTGTGTGTTGTACCTGCGTATTAGTGACATTAAGGTGTTTGTGATCTAATTAATAACCCTTAATAAACCCTTTAATAAAGCTTGTCTTATTCTAAAGTAGTCCCCAGGATTACATACTTTAAACAGATAGTTATCTATCTAATGCTGAGAGCTTGTTCTGATAAACAGGTTTGGGGGTTCACCAACTTCACTACTTAAACTTGTCTATCAACACACTCAGATCAAAACGCCTTTATACAATTTGTATATAATTATACAAATATATAGTCACTTAAATGTGCCCAAACTTTTGATTGGCAGCACATATTTACAAGGGGTTTGACATTGGGGGGGGGACACATTTGCTAATATGAATCAAAGCCCACCCTATCCCCTAAAATATTACATATATGCTGATTCCACTGTAGGTAAAGTAGTAAATCACTGTATGTGTAGTGATGTAGAGCAACATTTGTGGAATTACAGTAAATTACAACTAAATAAACAAAATACAACATTATCTGTACGTCTGCTTATTATTAGATAAATCTAATTAAAGACCACTTTACTACTAAACAAGATGCTCCACATTACATGCTACTGTCGTCAGAAAACTTAAACCAAACAGTCAAGGTCTGGATTATATACAAATAAAATAAAAAAAATATTTTCTTTGGTGGAGCTCAACGCTAAAATTAAATGATAAAGAAATATATGTTGAGGTTTCCTGACAAGACAAGACTAACATTAATGTTAGACAGTAAGGCTGTGTCCCAAACAGCACGCTCTGGAACATTACATACTGACTACTGACAGCACTTCTAATGATGGTGTCCTTTTATTTTTTCATTAATTCATTTATTTATTTATTATATTTTATTATTTTATATATGTAGTGTAGTAGCAGTCTGCAGTTTGGGGCGTGGCCAGAGAGTAATGTAACTTTACGTTTCAGAGTGATTTCTGACTAAAGTTAATATAAACATTAGCTAACCTAAACCCTTCTAGTCTGTTACCATAACAACACATTATACTAAAGCTCTTTTATTACAGTGTATATGATCATCGTTGCTGTTCACTGCTCTCATCACTGACCTCACGTTTAAAGCTGGCTGAGCTACCAGACGCTCCAGCGAGGCGAGAGCTCGGGTCAGTGAAGCTGCTGACTGCAGGATATTTCTGAACAGTCATCTCAATACAAGCCTTAACAAAGTGAAAGACCCAGACCACCTAACAACTAGAGCCCGTTGCTAACAACAAACACAGCATGTGAACTTAAACAGTTTCTGTTTTTCTGTGGTGTAATTTTTGGGTTGGACAAATCTACCTGTTTCTAATATTGGGTGGGACACGTCCCCCCCCATCCCCCCTGGTTCCTACGCCAATGCATATTTACAATTTAATTTAAGGGCTGCAGGGGATTTGCAAACTAGGGTTTTCCATTCGTTACCCATGTTAAACATTTAAAATCAAGTCAAACATTTAACATACTAAAGGCATTTGTACGCGTTTCTGATAAAATGACCAATGACAGACACTTTTAATTCAATTCTAAACCTTTATTTGTTCTTATTCAGCTCCAAATGCACCTGATTTATATCATTTTGAGTGGGTTGAGAGGAGGAACAGCCCTAAAGTGAGGACTGAGCAGAAAACCTGACCACCAGATGACCCCGAACGCCAGCCTCTCTGTCTCACATACACGAACTTACGAAAGCAATTCAGTGAAACTCATTTTTGTTCTCCGTGAGCGCTTTGCGTGCAGACGTTGTCCGTCTCTGTCCGCAGCTCACTCATTAACAACTCCTAAGCGACTCCGCTTCCTTCATTACGGCTCTGGGCCACCAGCACTCGTTGGCGTGGGGAACTCTGAAGGTTTAATTTTCTTATGGAAATTTGTCAGAGGAGCCACTGCTGGCTGATCAGATTATTATCATTTTAATCAGAGCAGACTCGCGCACTGTTTGTCCATTGTTGTTCGGCAGGCATCGTGATTTCCCCGAGGTGCCTGGATTTGACTATTATGTTTTGTGTATACTGAACCAGCGAACATGACAGATTATTGTTCCTAATCTGTAATGGGAAAATATTTCAATGCAAGCCACATGGAAACAAGAAAGATTTAGCCATTAAACCGCTGTTGACAGCTGGTGCCAGCCTCACAGCAGGTGTGGAGCCTTCATCGTAATCAGAATCAAACACATAGGCAGTCATTTGGGGTTGCCAGCCTAGATTACCTGCCTCAGGTTTGGACTAGAACAAATACATGCACTGCCAATAGGGGGGTAGACTTTTCCTATAAGCTGTAGAGAGTTTGAGACCTGTCGTAACTGCTGCCGTCATTGCCTGAGGCCTATTTTTTAAACAGGGAACGACTACAAGAAGTACGACGTAGGCTAGTTTTCTTGGACAGGCATTAGAAATTTATGGTGATGATCTGTAGTACAATTTCCTCTGTTCTGTTATTCTGCTGGAGAATAAAGCCAATCACGTAATGACTGATGGTGAGTGACTCATCTGCACCATACTGCATCATCCAGTTGCATCAGTAGAATGTCAAAGTTTTAAAGCGAGTTTAGCTGTGCACGAGTTGTTTGAGCTTCAAAGCTGGCTTCTTTAGTTTTGCGTTGGACCTTTGAGACTAATGGAGGCTGGGACAAAAGTATGTGGACACAGTTCAGGCTGTTTTTAGCTGAGCTTTGCATTTCAGCAGTCCATTTTTTAGACAACAACATGCCAATCAAATCAAAGTTTGTCACATACATAGTCATATACTGCACCTTCAGATCTGTGTTAAGCAGCAGGGACAGCACACTGAACATGTTGTTTAATGTGGTTGTTGTAACTTTCTGTTGATAAGGTTTGAACCACAAGAGATATTGCATCAGTTGATTTCTGAGACAATTCTGATCTTCTTTGATTTGCTACATGACCACCTTCCCATTGGAAAAACTTGCCCTTGATCCAATATGGCAGCGTTTGAGATGGTGGTTTTTCCAAGTAATTTTGGAGCATTTCTATTGGTCCATTCATCATAAATGTTTCACACAATGTAAATGGCAGCTGTCGTGTTGATGTTGAAAAAATAAAAATAAACAAAAATGGAGAAAATGTTTTTCTTTGGACAGTGACGATATACATACACACGCACACTCTCTTATATTCAGCCTACATCAGTTTAGCCCAACTCATCTATACTGATGTTTCACACTTACGGGTTCTTCCCCTTCCCCAGTCCTCGAACTACACTTCCCATAATGCATCTTGACATCATGACCACATGTTCCCCATCCTTCAAATAATAAAAAAAAAAAAGAAAAAGGTTAAACAAACTGTACAAAATGTAACAAAGCTTTCAACAAATTTACAAGCAAAGTGATATGAAGAGCAAAGAAGAGGACAGGAGTTCCTCCAGGTTATAACAGAGAAGAGAAAAGAGTCCTCGGATAGGACTTCACCTACCTGTGTACATGTAAACTGTAAGTCACTGTGGATAAAAGCAACTGCCAACTGCTATAAAAGATATTGCTATTTGGTCTATACAAACAATTGCATAGCCATGTAATCCTCATAGACAAACACTGGCACAGTGACTACATGGAACAGTGTCATGTTTTAGCAATCTGTGAGATTTCTGCCCTGCTAGATCTGCCCTAGACAACTGTAAGTGCTAATTATGGAGTTATGAAGGAGGTTTGGGAGGCGGTCCATCCCTGAAACCATCCTTATTGGTCCCTGAAACTATGCTTATTCCAATCCAATACATACAATACATACAATACTGTTTACATTCACTACTCGCACAAAACATTATTGTTTACATTTGTTACTTGCAACTTGCACTTTATGGCTGCTGCTCTTCATACCTGCACATAAAAGCACACAATTTTAATTTTTTTTTAATTCTTTAACTATGGAAATTCTTTTATTCACTTCAACTTCTATTATTATACTTTGTACATTTTGTATATATTTTTTATTATTTCTTTTTTGTTATCTTTATCTATTGGTGAATGGAGGAACAGCAAAGTAAGAATTTCATTGTACAGTGTAACTGTCTGTTCTGCTGTACATATGACAATAAAACTCTTGAATCTGCTTGAATAAGTTCACAACTTCTTTTCCCACAACAGACCTCTCACAATTCCCACCACCACCACCACCACCACCACCATCTCCCTGTTCCTCAGTCCTACCACAGACAAGAAGGGAGGCAGGGCCTGGCCTTCCAGCCACAGAGAGAAGCCGCCCACATCTCCAGGCCAAGCTCTTAGACTTCCCACCCCTCCTTCAATTGGTCTTCTCTAATACTACCACCACCATATGTTAAAGGTGTGTTCTGAACGTGTGAAATAGAAGCAACTAGGATGCTTTTCAGGGTTTGAAATCGTCACTCGTACTGCCGTGCTGGTCAGCTCCAAGATTCATCAAAAAAAGGTGGGAGTCTAAAGACCCTCAGGACATAATGCTGTTTGGTTTGTTGTGGGATGGTTCTGCGTAGGCAATACATAGAAGAAAAAAATAAGCTGCCTCATCGATTTGCAAATTAGCATATCAACATTAGCCAGAGAAAAACAAAACCGACTGGAAAGACCCTCGAATACATCACATGCCATCTCGGCCTCCAAGGCCCTGGTCTCTTGTACCCTGCCAGCCAAAGGATCCCTCGAAGAGCGGCCTGGCTTCCTCCAGCATCGGCGATGAGTCAGGAGGCCACAGTAACAAGAAGGCCTCTCTGGTTTTGAGGCGCGTCCAGCAGCTCTACCGAAAAATAAAACGAGCGAGGCTGGGGCGAGAGGATCTATTATTAATCGGCTCTAATGTCGGAGTTATTTACCGACGTGGCGCTCCCTCAGGTAGGGAGCTGCGTTTGAAGTCATTTTACATGCAGCGAGTCAGGTGAGATACAGAATACTAATGTCATCATTCTGCCTTCCTAGAAGCGGCTGGCAGCACTTTGAAGCTTGTACAATATCATTTGGGCTCGTCGCTGGGCCGCAGGGAGCAAAGCCCCGATCAAGCATCATCTCCTGCAGATATCCATGACAACCGTAGCTGTGTTTATAGCTCTGCTGACTCCCACTGAAGAGGGAAAAAAAAGAAAAAGAAAAAGTATGATTCTGTTTCAAGGCAAATTACCTCCCGGACTGAAAACAGCGGCTTCTGAAAAGGATACATTTATTCTGCGATTGTTCTGCACACTAAGCTGCCCGCATTTAAAACGCCACCTTTTCCAAGTCACGTCCGTACGACTATCATAAGAAATGGATTCGCCAGCCGTGACCCTGACGGGAAAAGTGTAATCATTTCATTCAAGGCTTGGAATCAAAACCGGGGCTTCTGTTTAAATTACTTTATTAAGCTGAAGCAAAGGCGCTTTATAAAACTAGCTTTTTATGAAACACTTATCAGCTACATCTACCACACAGCTGCACGTTATAGGTGTAGAATTACAGACCGTAGCCCATCTGTTCCTGCACAATTCATCAGCCCCCCTCTGCTCCCACATTAATGGAAAGAGACTCCTATACGCCCACCACTGTCCACACATTTACACGGCGGAAAAGTTGCATTTTTGAGGAGGGTCCTTCAGCTAGCTGTGCATTCCACGCCTATGAGTTCCTTCTTCAATAAAATTGATGGAACATTTTATAATAACAGTAATAATCTTAACCCCTTCTCAAACTTAACACTCTCTCTGGGGTGTCGATGAAACATCCGTGACAGGCTTTGGTCAAAACAGCCTGAGGACGAAGCAGAACAGCTCAAACTACCCCTGTCTAAACAGTCCAGTTCAGAACGGCTGCTTTGAGGGTCCGGTCTATTACATGATATACGGCACTGCTGACCTTAATCCCCTCAATCTTACCTCATTTATTTGTTGATCAGTTCAAGTTCATCTTACAGACATTCAGCTAACAAATGTTAGGACAACCAATTGTTTGTAGCCTACAACATTGTCACAACGTTTATATGTGATTCCTCAGAACAATGTGACAGCATTATAACATTGTGACAATGTAGTGTCAACATTGTCAACACGTTGCTGCAACTTCCTAGAATCTTTCGTACGTTCCACTATATGTGCATAGGACTCCATGGAATAAGTAGTTATACAGTAAATATGACAAAACAACATTACTTAGTTCTATTGTGACAACGTTGTCACAGCCTTGTTCAGACAACGTAAAAAGCAGCAACTTCGTAATAAAGTAGACAACATTGTGACAAGTGCTAAAGCAAATAACTTTCAAAACATTACATCTCCATGAATATATTTATTTTAGCTTTTAGCGTTAGCTAGGGCTAAATGCAGAGAACCTTCCAGAACATTACATTTCCGTAACATTAGAAAGTTCTTGGTGTTTAGCACTAGCTAACACTAACAGCTGAGATAATAACATTACATCTCTGTTAATATAGTACCTCTGCTGTTAGTGTTGGCTAGTGCTAAACGGCAAGAACGTTAGCTCTTTATAAATATATTACCTCAGCTGTTAGGGTTAGCTACTGATAACTGGCAGAACTTTCTCAGACATTTCCTCTCCAATTATAAATTACCTCAACTGTTAGTGTTGGCTAGTTTTAGTTTAGTTTTTTTTATATAAAAGCTAAATCATATAATATATTTAGCTTTTGGTTCTTATTTTAGCATTAGCAAAAAGTCTGTCTGGGGTGTTAATTCTCAAGAATGCGTTAATGCTTTGTCTTCTTGTAAAGCTCTTTGTATTGCCATTGTGTATAAAAGGTGCTATACAAAAAACTTGACTTGCCTCTTTATAAATATATTACCTCAGTTGTTAGCGTCAGCTAGTGCTAAACACCAAGAACTTTCTAGAACATTACATCTCTGTTAGTATATCACCTCAGCTGTTAGTGTCAGCTAGTGCTAAACACCAAGAACTTTCTAGAACATTACATCTCTGTTAGTATATTACCTCAGCTGTTTGCGTCAGCTAGTGCTAAACACCAAGAACTTTCTAGAACATTACATCTCTGTTAGTATATTACCTCAGCTGTTAGTGTCAGCTAGTGCTAAACACAAAGAACTTTCTAGAATATCTCTTATGAGCACCTGAGGTAAGAAAACAAAATGCTAAACTGGACATTTAAAGACTAATTAAAGCATTCTTTCAAACGGTGGCACGTTTTAGATTGTTGTTTCTTTCCAAATTCCCGCAGTTTTGCATCTAGAATGTCTTTGTGCATTTTATGATCAAACCAATGAACACAGGCTTACCAACAACACTGTAAGCAGTGAGTGAAACACCACCCAGAGTGGCTGAAACAGCTTAATGACAGCATAAGCTTTATTTTCAGAATTTTTACCTTGAGACATTCAGCGGATCCAAGAGGTTCATTCTGAGGTCTAGGAACCCACTGGAACTCTTTCTCCTAAAAATAAATCACAGTAGCTCTGGTGCAGTCTGGTTGCATCTGTTCTCCAGTCTTCCTCCATCCAGAAAGTCTAGTACCAGTCTGATGTTGTGTCAAGTGTTTCTTTCCTCAACAAATATTATGAAGCATAATTTATTAGAGAACGTAATTCATAATTACCCGGACTATCATCAGTAAAAAAACCTTCCACAATTAATCCAGAAATATGGCATCTGGAACACTCAGTTTCTACAATATCAAATCTAAAACATATCAAATAATAGCTAATTCAAACCTCACAACCACAATTCTAAATCAAACACTGGGAAAAAGACTTATTACCTACTTGCACAGATTTCTGGATCCAGGTACGCAATAATAACCACCACATGACCATTAGCCCCAACCTAGCCCCAACTCGTTCAGTATATAATCATGCATAGAGTGCATTGCACCACACACAAGATGTTTAAAAGAGGTTTTACAAATACAGTCTGTACACAATGCACCCAAAACTCCAACAGCAGCTATATCCATGCCATATGGCACCGCACACCCGTTTACCAGTTTTGGCAAGAAATCACCATCACCTTATCCCGCGCCTTTGCCAGCCACATCCATCCGTCACCATCACTCTGCCTGCTAGGAGATATAACAACCAATATGACCAAAGAAAAAGTAAGGAGTCTTATAGCCCTAACCATCACCAGAAAACCATACTCACAAACTGGAAACAAAAACATGACATGATATCACCATTAATCACTGAAGGAACCTGTCGAATCAATCAAGAAGAAACTCTCAGAACCCATCAATATCAAAAACACTGATCCAGAGCCAGCCTGGACACTCCTCACAAAAGCCTTGCAAAACCCTACAGCAGGGGTCAGTAATAGGGGGGCCAGGTCCGGACGCAGACATTGTCCAATGCGGACCCAAACAGGTAAACTATTGAGAATGATTTAATTCTGATTGTGTTTATTTTAAGCGGCGGAACTTTTCTAGTCTTTACGGTATATGGGCTTTACGGTGCAGTGAACTCACAGACCAATCACGTGCGCTGTAAGATCACCGAAGGCTCCTCAGCCAATCAGATCTGTGCAGATTGGGGCGTGCGGCATGCACACAGGCGAGGTATGAAGCGAGAAGCAGCAGCCGGAGACTAAAGCGAGTCAGAAAGAATAAGGAGCTCTAAAAACAGAAAAGTGAACAGAGAGAACTGAGTGTTTAACAGGAACGGTTCTGGAATGGACCTGCTCGTCTAGTTCTGGAGAACACCGCTCTGTACAACCAACATGTTCATCTGTGAAGCTGAGTTAACAAGAGGACGCACGTTTTATTTACTTTCTCTATAAATAAACACTTTAGGATGCTCTTTTTTCAAAAGCATTGTTTTTTTTTTTTATGTAGCTCTTGTTTTTACTTGAAGTGAGTAAAAAACATTTATTAGAAGTTTATTAATAATTCATTCAGTTCAGCATTTAAACAGTAAATATACTGAAATCTACTGAACGGTATGTGTGATGTGTTGGTGTTTCAGTAGCTGATGGTATAAGATGCTGATACTAGACTACTTCAGTAAACAGGATACACCACTGAATCAGAACACACGTTAGAAATGATGACGGTCCAGATCGGCCTGAGGAGATCTCCTCTAACTGGACCTTACTGAACTCTAATTAAACACCCCTGCCCGACAGTAACCATCAAAATTACTAGTCACTAGTCACTCTGATAGCTTGGTAATGAGCGAGTGAGTTGCAGCGCAGAGGGACTCCCCGGTCAAATCAGGGGAATACTGCACTAATCCTTATTGTTCTACAATTGCAGTGATGGCGAAGCGCTAATGCTCAGCAGGCAGAAAATCACTGACCCTCTTCAATTTGGGATGATTTTTTAATCAGACTGTCCACACCGACTGCCCACTGTTCATCATTAGTCTTCGGACACGGACAAAATTAGGCCCAAATTTGGGCGTGCTGTCCAAACAGCTGACCTCAAAGAAATGCGAAGATTATGTGCGAGAAGTGATTGTGTTGTTTGGCATCTGGTGCCGGAGGGATAACAGCGCTCCACTGAGGGGGGGGACCGGGCACAGAATGAGCTTTGAACGACTTCCATTTGCAACGCATCATTAAACAGCCGCTTTTGCCCTCTTTTACGAGGAGCCTTAAAAAAGCGGCAGCGGATTTCCTCCTGCAGAGACTCGGCTAGCTCCAGCACGACTGTGATACACGAGATACTCTACGGTGGACGTTAATGAGACGCAGCCGACTCAGTAATAACAGCAGTAAACGTGCTCGCGCATTCCAGCATTCTCCAAACCTCCTCTTAGAGCAATGCTCTGGCCAGGTTTCTGACAGCAGGTGTTCATAGAATAGCTCCTGTTCATCCTGACCAACGGTGGGTCCTTCACTGTCCTCTTCAGGGGCACTCCTAAACAGTGCCCCCAGTGTACCAAATGCCATGACAGCATTACTGAAACACGTATTTCCACTCATCAGCTACTATATGGCCATAAGTATTCAGACACCTGACAATTACATCTGTATAATGTTGCTGTCCAAAGAAAAAACAAATATCTTCAAAATTAATGTAAAGATTTTGGAGTTTTTCTATTGGTTATAAAGGACAAAGAGAAGCTGTCATGTCCAATGTAAACCAACAAAAATGGAAATGCATGTTTTTCTTTGGACAGTTGGACATGATTGGACATTCTGTTCCAAAACCTTGGACATTAATATATAGTTGGCCCCCCTGTTTGGCCCCACTCTTCTGGGAGGGCTTCTGGCAAGATTATGGAGTATGTCAGGGAATTTATGGCCATTCAATCAAAAGAGCATTTGTGGGGTCAGCTACTGATGTTTGACGGGCTTGAAATAAAGTTTATCCTAATGTGTTTTTAATGGGGTTGAGGTCAGTGGAGTACCTCCTCTTGCGTACAGCTGCCCAGCTATAGAACCCCATTTTATGAAGCTCTTGATGGACAGTTCTTGTGCTGATGATGTTGCACGGTCTACCTCTTTATGGCTGAGCTGGTGTTCCTCCAAGACCTTTTCATTTCACAGTAATAGCGTCTACTGTTAACTGAGGCAGACCTAGCAAGCCAAATCATAGAGCCCAGTACGACCCACTCTACTGGTAATGTGTTGTCTGTAGAGATTGTATACACCTGTTAGTAATGGATGTGGCTGAACTTAATAATTAAGAGGCCCTTTGGCCATTAAGTGTACCCTGTAAATCAGAGACCGGCCACGCTTTTCATCCTCTGTACTAACCCAAACCAGAACCAACACTATTTTCTCTCTCTGAGGTAATAACCGCCCACCTGTCCCACTGAATAATGTAAAGGACTGACCACCAGGGCCCCCCCCGTCACCATCAGCTCTCCTCTCCATTTATGCCATTAAAATTTAGAACTTAGATGTAGCACCTGTACAGCTTCTAAAGCTTTCACCTTCAGACTCAGCTTTAGTTTATTAAACTGTAAGTACTGTTCGACCAGAGGAGGACGGGTCTCTGCTTGTGAGTCTGGTTCCTCCCAAGGTTTCTTCATCCAGTTTTGAGGGAGTTCTTCTTGCCACCGTCACCTCTGGCTAGCTTACAGTGGATAAAGTGTTGTGACTTCATGTTTTCGTCCTTTAAACTCCTGCAAAGCTGCTTTGTGACATCATTGTACAAAGCGCTACACAAATAAACTTGACTAAATCAAAAACACCTTATAAGTCAATAATATGAGGATACAATTACAGACTGTAGCTCATGATTGTCACACAGTGTCAGCTGCCCCTCTACAGCATTCACAGTCAGTCAGTTTCTCAGCACAGCAATGACAGCAGGTGTGTTTAGCTGCACTTAATCATCTGATCATAACCAGATTTCTGCAGTTATCTGATTGATGAAGCAGTCATGTAAACAACATACTCAGATTTCTTAGATCAGCCCAAGGCCTGAAAATCTGATAAAGGAAACCATACAGACTTATACACATCACTCTCTCTCGTGCACACTTACACACACTCCCCTCTAACTCAAACAGACTGCAGGTCTTTGGACTGTGTGATGAAAGCTGAGCCCCCACAGGACACCCACGCTGACCGAAGGAACCCTGGCCACCTGGCTGCTTAATTAAATGAAAGATTTAAATATTCATCTGGAATCTATTCATGTATATTCATATTTTCCGTTTTTTTTTAGGTGACTTTTACGTTATTTCTTTGCAGAGTTGAAATCCTGTCTGTCTGATGGTGATCTGGAGCCCCTCCCCCCATTATCTGACTATTCAAGTGCATGTAAACATGTGAAATGTGGCTGATACAATCTTATGGGCAGCCAATGAGGTACAGTCTGTATACCAGCAGGGTGGAGGTACAAGAGAGTGTTTCTAATAACGTGCTCAGTGTGGGGGGTATAGAGGTATTATAGACTAGCTGGAGGCTGTATATGATAAAAATGGATTTCTAATTAAAACAACAGCTCCAGACAAGTGCACTATGGGTAAGTTTAGTCCTGATCATAAGACCGCATGTTGGCTTTCATTTAAGTGTCAGCCCTGATCAGACTGTAGAATACAGGTGTATGATATGCAATCCCACTGAGTGACAAGGTAACTGAGCGAGTAACTCTCCGATTAATTGGCCCCTTTTAAGCCCCTCTGACGGCTTTGGCATTGATCATACAATCAGTTCACCAAACAATACTGCTCCACACCACCACAGCAGGATCCATAGAAGGACCACTACTTTCAATACATCCTTCTTAAAATAGCCAGAGTTATAAACAAAACTTAACAAAAGCATAAAAAATAGGCAGCTTCTTATTTAAATATCTATTCCACTGTACAAGGTGCTGCAGCTACATTTCACTACAGCGATGATTTTCTCAGTCCATCACTCAGAGTTACCCCTCACTCGGTCCTCATTGGCTTACAGTTAGAATGAACTGAACCTTCCTCATATGACTAATGTGTAGCTTATAAAAAATGCTAATTTAATACAGTTATGATGGTTTAATCTCTGCTGTGTATCCATGTTTCCAGCTCTGAGGGCAGTATTGATTAAAGAAAAAAAAAAAGAAAAAAAGTTGAAGTTAAAGCTGAGTTGAAGAAAACCTGCATCCCTAATTTAAAGCCACAAAAACAACTTTTTTAAAAAAAATAGACATACTGAAAGTGGTGTCCTTTTTTGCAATCCTTTCCTATCAATGTATTTTTCCGTAAAAGTAGCCAAAATCACAGGTTCACTCCGCTCACTCACCTTCACATCCAGAAGATTAAAAATGGATCGATTCAATAGATAAATAAATTGCTGAAACTGCTGCTGCTGAATATATATATATACTGAATATTATACTGAATTCAATACTAAGCTTCGTCGCCTGGTTGCTCTATTAGTTTTTTTGCCTAATGATCTACTTTCTCAGCCGTGTATTCCAGCGCCTTCAGCTGGACATCTTACTCTGACTCAGTAGAAAACTTTCTACTGCATCTTCATTCGATCTGACCGCCCAACCTCAGAGAAGAAGAAGATATTAACAGTAATTCATACTTTTGTTCTTTTTTACATTTCTTTTTATTCTTAGGCTTGTTGGTCTGTTTGGTCAGTTTTCCATGTGTTCATGTTTTTCTCTGTGGATCTTGTTGGTGTGTTGACTACAGAGGCAGGGTGGTTGAAGATGAATGAAGGTGAGGGACCGTATCTGAGCAGGTAACGGTCTGTAAAGCGAGCTGCCACAAAACAAAACATCGAGAAAAATCAGCAGATGTGATTAAGAATTTTTAATTTTAATGACACACAGGCTCTGCATGTAGAACCTTTTATACAATGTAGAAACGAGCTGAGATAAATAAATCAATCAGATTCGGTGTGAAATTAAGAGTTTCATTTGTCAGTACTGTCAGTTCAATTGAGAGGCTTATGAGTCAATGACTGCTCGTGCACCACTCTTGAACTCTTTACCTCTTTCTAGTTGTTCTTCTACCTCTCATTAAAGGATAAATGATTTTTTTCCTGAAAACAAACAAAAACAAAACCAACAGAATTTATTGATTAAATAAAGGTTAAATTGAAAAGGGTTCTTTTGAGAACCTTCACATTAAACAGAGGTTCTTTAGATTTTGATTCTGTAAATTAGATGTACAAATTTGAAGAACGTTTTCAATCAAACTTTATTTTCACTCAGGAGCACATTGAGGGAGACCCTCATTTACAAATGTCGCTGAGCATTACAATTGTTAAACAGGGACTGAAAAATTAAGACAAAATTAAGATAAACCGTAAAAGAAAAACAAATAAAAACTGAATAAGAAACTCAGGAATAAAACAATAGTAAAAAATAAGTACATAAAAAGATACAAATATACAACTAAAACATAAAATAGATATAAAAACAACAACAAAAACAAACAAATCAAGATAAAAGAATGGTAAAAAGGAAATAAAAATAAATAAAAAACAACTGAATATCAAAATCATAAAACTGTTTACTAAAATTAAATAAAACACTGGCAGGTCGTGTGGAGGTGGTTAAAAGGGAAGAGTTTAAATTGACACCTGCTGGAGCTAAAAACAGATTTTCCCAGTTCAGTAAAAGCTCTAGGAACCTGAAGAATAGTTCAATCTTCAAAGAGATTTCCAATGAGAGGTTCTTTAAGGGGAGGAAAGCAGTTCTGTATTGTACCAAGAACCCGTTTTTGGCATCTTTGTTTCCTAGAACCACATACTAAAGCTGCCACTCTTCCCTGATCAGTTGTTTTCTCATGCTCTGAGGTTTGCTCCTCCTATAGGAGGTAAAATACTGATACTTAGTCGTTTTCCGCTGCTACTGGAAGCCATACAGTCACCGTCTGATGAGAAGAGAGTGCGCAGGCTTGGAGAGCAGCTCTTACAGTGATGTGATAATAACCATCTCTGTCACTTTATGCTATCTGTGAACAATTCATATGGTGTACACTCAAAAGACAAAAACTTAATTGCGTTCAGCTGACACTCGTTTTAAACGATAGAATTAGAAGCTAAAAGCGTCTGAGTGAAGGATGGCAGGCACATGGTTAAAAACAGAGGAAGCGCGCTGACAGGACCAACATATAATGGAAAGTCATCATCGTTTCTTTGTGATGTTCCTTCACAGTGAAGCCTTTTTACCTTTTATATAAAAGAGCCAAAGAGAAGAAAAGAACATGCCCTATGTACTAATAATGGACTATTAAACCCCTATTTTTATATACATCATCCTAAAGTATTGGATAGTCTGCCTTCACTCGCATAAGAACAGGAGTATATACACAGTGCCTTGCAAAAGTATTTGGGCCCCCTTGAACTTTTGCCACATTTCAGGCTTCAAACAAAGATAAAAAATTGTAAATTTTTGTAAATAATCAACAACAAGTGGGAAACAATCGTGAAGTGAAAATTTATTGGATATTTTAAACTTTTTTTAGACATGAAAAACTGAAAGTGGGGCATGCACAATTATTTGGCCTCTTTATTTTCAGTGCAGCAAACTCACTCCAGAAGTTCAGTGAGGATCTCTGAATGATCCAATGTTGACCTAAATGACTGATGATAAAATAGAATCCACCTGTGTGAAATCAAGTCTTTGTATAAATGCACCTGCTCTGTGATCGTCTCAGAGCTCTGTTTAAAGCACAGAGAGCATCATGAAGACCAAGGAACACACCAGGCAGGTCCAAGATACTGTTGTGGAGAAGTTTAAAGCTGGATTTGGATACAAAAAGATGTCCCAAGCTTTAAACATCTCAAGGAGCACTGTGCAAGCGATCATATTGAAATCAGGAGTATCAGACCACTGCAAATCTACCAAGACCCGGCCGTCCCTCTAAACTTTCAGCTCAAACAAGAAGACTGATCAGAGATGCAACCAAGAGGCCCATGATCACTCTGGATGAACTGCAGAGATCTACAGCTGAGGTGGGAGAACCTGTCCATAGGACAACAATCAGTCGTACACTGCACAAACCTGGCCTTTATGGAAGAGTGGTGAGAAGAAAGCCATTTCTCAAAGACATCCATAAAAAGTCTTGTTTAAAGTTTGCCACAAACCACCTGGAAGACACACCAAACATGACGAAGAAGGTGCTCTGGTCAGATGAAACAAAAATCTAACTTCTTGGCCACAATGCAAAACACAGCTCATCACCCTGAACACACCATCCCCACTGTCAAACATGGTGGTGGCAGCATCATGGTTTGGGCCTGCTTTTCTTCAGCAGGGACTGGAAAGATGGTTAAAACTGATGGGAAGATGGATGGAGAGAAATACAGGACCGTTCTGGAAGAAAACCTGTTGGAGTCTGCAAAAGACCTGAGACTGGGACGGAGATTTATCTTCAACAAGACAATGATCCAAAACATAAAGCAAAATCTACAATGAAATGGTTTAAATAAACGTATCCAGGTGTTAGAAAGCCAAATCTAAGTCCAGACCTGAATCCAATCGAGAATCTGTGGAAAGATCTGAAAACAAAACGCTGTTCACAAACACTCTCCATCCAACCTCACTGAGCTCCAGCTGTTTTGCGAGGAAGAATCGGCAAAATATTCAGTCTCTCGATGTGCAAAACTGAGAGACATACCCCAAACGACTTGCAGCTGTAATCGCAGCAAAAGGTGGTGCTACAAAGTATTAATGCAAGGGGGCCGAATAATTTTGCACGCCCATTTTTCAGTTTTTTATTTCTAAAAAAAGTTAAAAATATCCAATAAATTTCGTTCCACTTGTTGTTGATTCTTCACAATTTCATATATATATAAATAAAACATCTGCACGTGTTTGCTTTGTCTCAGCCAAATTAGTCCATTTCAAATATAATCAATGTTCATTAAATATTTCCTGTTTGGGGAGCCATAATAAACAAATAAATAAATAAAAATGAAGATACATAATTTGAACATGACATCCGGTTCCTTTGACTTGCATGGAAATTAAAGTATTGTCTTTGGTCAGCAGCAGTATATTTTGTGTGTTATTTGTTGTATTGGATTCTCTCTTGTTAAAGGGTTAAATAAAACACACAAAATGAAGCAGGGTTCAAACTTTCCCCCACCACTGTACATTAATCTGAGATTCTAATTATCTAAGTTGTTCTCTGGCCCTACTGTAATACACAAACACAAAATAAATGCAATTTTTCATAACACAGAACCAAAGAACGTCTCTCCCTTTTCTATTCTCTCTATCCTCAGATAAAGGGATTCTGAATGATTACAGCAGTAAATTATTTTCTAATCTCCCTTAAACGACACAGAGATGTAACATTTGCCAATTTCGCCCGGAGCCAAATCCTCATGGGCGGCCCAATCTCTCCAACTGTTCCGTCTCATTTTACACAGAGCTTTTACTAAGAATCCCCCCGTCGCCCGAAAACAGGCATCCTGGAAGTGACAGGAAGAGTATATGTAACAGCACAACAGTCAGTCAGTCATTTTGCAGTAACGGGACCGACAGCACACAGCGACTAAACTGAGGCTGAATATGAGTTTACTTTTTTTAGCTAAATAATTTTAACTGTCCATAATTGTGTTATGTTTCTTTTCATTTATTCATTATCCATCACTCCAGTCTTACAACAACAGCTGTTACAGTTCTACGAAGCCCAATAACCCTGTTTAATTGTATGTATTTAATCATATATACACACAAGGGCGTAGATTTGCTCGACACTGGTGGGGACCTATGCATCTCCCGGTCAAGCTATTTTGGAGCATCTCTATTCGTCCTCTCATCATGCAGTTCTTACACAAAGTCAATGCACATCACTGTCGAACGAAAACCATGCATCTCCACAGCAGTAACTTTACAGGGGACACTAAAAACTTTCTGTACTTTCAACATAGGGCAAGTCAGTGAAACCAGATTTCCCATCCACATATATATATATATATCTGTACACATACAGTGAGGAAAGTAAGTATTTGAACATCTTGCGACTTCTCCCACCTAGAAATCATGGAGGGGTCGAAAATTTTCATCTTAGACTAGCTGTGAGAGACAGTCTAAAAAAAAATAAATCCAGAAATTACCATGTATGATTTTTTAATAATTTATTTGCGTGTTACAACTGCTAATAAGTATTTGAACACCTGTGAAAATCAAAGTTAATATTTGGTACAGCAGCCTTTGTTTGCTATTACAGACGGCAAATGTTTCCTCTAGTTTTTCACCAGGTTTGCACTGCAGCAGGGATTTTGGCCCATTCCTCCACACAGATCTTCTCCAGATCAGCCAGGTCTGGGTTGTCGCTGAGAAACACGGAGTTTGAGCTCCCTCCAAAGATTTTCTATAGGCCGTCGTCGTCATCATCATCATCATCATCACATAGTTATTGCTATATAGTCATCTATAAAAGTCTGTTGAAGTTTGGTTGTTTCTCTCACTGTAAACACATCTACACAGAACACACTTCAACAGGACACGCTCTGATAAATAATAATTTAAATTAAAATTAAGTTAACATTCAACTTCTAATCACTAATTTTAGTGTTTTAGAAGATACACTAATATTTCCCTCCCAGAACTGATTATTGACAAAATCAGTAAGTGTGTATTAGAACATGTAGAAGTGTGTTCTCTCTAGTGTGTGTGTTCACTCACTTGCACACTTATAAACAACAGGACGTGCCACTTGACCAGAGAGGTCCAAACTTTGGTTGCAATAATCTTCACCCCACTGCTGCACAGAGTCCTTCAGCTCTCTGGACAGCGCAGCAGAATTTTTACCCCATCAACCCTCGAAAGACCTCAGCATGGCAGGAGACCAGCACCCTGGGCACTGCCATCTGTCCGCACAGCTACGAAGGAGAGGGGTCAAGTGGAGAAGTGGGTGCGCAGTCACTGCCCTTAACTAATAGCTAAGATCTGTAGTGTTCGTGTGCACACTGAGGACTGGAAGCATAAGGACCACCACAGAGCAGGTACTATTAGAGTGGTGGGTCATTCTGATCACTGCAGTGATGGGGTGGTGGTGTGTTAGTGTGTGTGGTGCTGGTATGAGTGAATCAACAGCTCAGTGTCACTGCTGGACTGACAATTTTCCACCAACCAAAACTATCCAGACAGCAGTGTCCTGTGGGCGGCGTCCTGTGTCCACTGATGAAGAACTAGAGGGGCACAAACTGTGCAGCAGCAGATGAGCTACTGTCTCTGACTTTACATCTACAAGGTGGACCAGCAAGTAGTAGGAGGGTCTAATAGAGTGGACAGTGAGTGGGCACAGTGTTTAAGACCTCAAGTAGCACTGCTGTGTCTGAGATATGTGTATGTATATATATATATATATATATATATATATATATATATATATATATATATATATATATATATATATATATATATAGGAGGTTTTAATGTTACAGCTGATTATGTATGATATATATATATAAATAAATCAGCCAATAATTAGAAATTGTGCACTAAAATCTGTTTAATAACAGTTTATTTAAAAAGGTCACATTAATTATAGTTGCATTGCTATGTCTTGTGTGTATAACAGCTCACTTCCAAAGATCATGGTCTATAGGGTGTTTTGGTTTAAAACCAGTCATATACACAACACATCTTTTAATAACTTCTTAATTTATAAACTTCAGACTTCTTCTATTCTAGATTTGAGTAGTCTTCAGTGCGGTGTCAGGCGCCTCCTCACTTGCCTGACTGCACAGCCGGTCTGAAGGGATGCAGGCTGCACACGTTTCTTCCAGTGTGCATAATAAAGGCCGCTCTTTATGAACTACTGACCATGCAGCACTGCTGACCACTTCACTGCACACATCGGAGAGTCATGCAAATACCTGCCAGGCAACAACCAAACAGTCTTTGCCCTTCTATAAGAAAGCAGCTGTTCATATCCTCAGCCCACGGCAGCAAGTCGCCGAGCAGGTGACGCCTCCCAGAATTCTTAGCAGTGGTTTTGTTAGTTTCTGTTGATTAGAGCACCAGGATCGCTTATCCGATCTGGAACTATCAATAAAGGCCATGAAATTAATAAATAGATCTGAAACTGCAGGTTAAGTATTACTTCACTGACAGTAGTGAGCCAGCCTGTGCACTGTGGCGAGAGCGAGTGTCACCCTGTAGTGACAGCATACAAAGAAAAACATAAGCAGTCGAGCCACATGATCACGTGGTCTCTAAATATTAAACATGCTGAAACAGTCACAGCACATTTGATCAGCTTTTTTATTTAGATAGAATAAGATGACGGAGGTTCAACACACAGAGTTTCATTAAGGTGCTGGAGAAGAGTTGTGTGTGGAGGATCTCACAGCTCTGCTTCAGCTGCAAAGGGAAAGTTACAACTAGTTTGATGTGAAATGCTGCATTAAAGAGAAACAGGATTGTTCCCAGTGGTGGTGATGGGAACCAGATGTACACAGTAATTAATGCCTCTAAAAGCCTACTTAAAAGAAAGTTACTATACAATACGCATTTTATATATCATCACTGTCCAATAAAAAAACATGCATCTCCATTTTTGTCGATTGAGTTTTCTACATCATTTGAACATACAAATGTGAAAACTTCATGTTGGATGGACCAATAGAAGTGCTCCAAACAGCTTGGAAATTCTGGTTCCATTGACTTACATTGAGTAAAGTGCTTTGGTCTCAGTTTGGAAGATACTTGTTTTTCATTGGACAGCGATGATAGATAGATAGATAGAAGATTTATCTGTATGTTATATATAACTTTATATAATAATGACCATGCTGTTATACTATGCCTAAAATATATACCACATATACGGTCTATAAATGTAAATATTAAATTTTTTTATTGCACATTTGCACTTCTGAAGTGGTCTACAGTGTTTACACTGGCTAACTGCAATACTGTCACTCACACACTGTGAGACTTTTTTCAGTTTCTATTTTGTATATTCTACAGTATGTGTGTGTCTCAAAACCTACTGAGCTCCTACATAGGCAGCATTTTACATCATAGTATGTACTCCCGACATGTAGACTGTCCTAGTTCTTACATACCTTAAACATGCTGTCTACTGAGGAACCTTATTTAGACCTGATTTTAAAGATGCATCGAACTCTTCCTCAGCTGCTAATACAATCCCATGATTCAACACAGGCTAATCTAGGAGCAGTGAAGTGGTTTTAAAATGTGAGTTATTTTGATTCTCTCTGGAGTTTTAATGTGTTTCTGGTTATATAATCACACAAAACAGTATTTTATTATCAACTCTGTAACGAGTCGACCATTTACAGTTTTATACTCGAGCTATTAGCATTTATGCTAGCGGATTTTTAAGCCTCGGGCTATTGTTTTGGATGCCGGCCGGTAGCTTAGCAACCAGCTAAACCATTGGTCGCGCGCTGCAGTGGGCGGGAACAAGCCGTGACGCAGTCTCTCTCTAACTAGAGCGTCTCAGTAATCTGTTTTATGAGGAGAGAACGCTGCTACCTAGACAGCCTACTTACACACTCACTAGGGTTTGAGACACACCCTATATTCTTGTGCGTTTGTGGAATAGCTACTGGATGCCTTAAATTTCCCTTTGGGGTCCATAAAGTGTCTGTCTATTTATCACTTATTCCAACGTTCATTGCTGTTATTTGTCTATAACACTAGGACTCTATGGAAAAAGGCCTTGTACTTTGGCACCCCCTTTGGAGCAAATAGAAAACAGTCTAGATATATTAAACAGGTAGTTTTAAAATATCCCTAGATTTAAACTACGGAAAGAAAATGATCAGTAACTTTTCCAATATGAGTCTTTTAAAACTTATTATCTTCTCAGCTCCTAATCCACTGTAAATTACTTAGGTAGGTAAAGCAGGTTTGGGTTGCTGGGCATGTTCAGACAGCGTATGGAAGACCACCGACTACAGAAGATCTTCATAAAAACACTGACTTGCTCTTTTCACTTTGAGACATTCACTGCAACTCGTCCTCTATTAGATTTTCCCCCAAATATAATTTGTAGAGAAAACATGGGTTCAAGTGAGGACCACCAACAATTTCAGATGTGGTCCTCACCAATGTACCACTACATGAAGACAGACACACACATACTCGGTGAATTGTGAGGTCGTTACATAGACTTCCATTTGTTTCTTAGATCCTGAGCTAGCACTAGCATAATCCTTTATCTTGACCTTTAAATTTAATGAATTGTATTGTGGGGACCAACTTTTGGGTACAAAGAAAAAAAAAACCTCCACAATGTGAGCATATGACCAGGAACTAGTTCCCACAATGTGGCATAAACCTGCCACACACACACGCCTGGGCTGACAGTGTTAAAAATAATATTTTAATAATATTCTATTCAAGTTACAATATTGCTCTGACATTCAAAAGCAAATATGAAGTTCCATGAATTCATTAAAACCGTGTTGTTAGTCTTTGCCAATTTTTTATTTACTCAGATATCCCAGCTGGCTTCCCCCATATTTAAAGGCAAAAAATGTTCTGCCAGACAAAAAGAAAAGAAGTCTGTGGCGGCTGTTGCTATGACCACGCATCACTAATATTACATGCACATGGAAAAAAACTATTAAACTATAAAACTATTTTATAAGCTGATTTAAACAACAATGGCAAGAACGAAACCTTGTGTTTGGGTTAAGGCAGCACAGCCATGATTACTGTATCTTCTGTGACTTCACATCTAGGTGGACCAGCAATAGGTAATGGGGTGGACAGTGAGTGGACACAGTTTTTTAGACACTCCAGCAGCACTGTCTGATCCACTCACACCAGCACAACCACGTCAGTGTCACTGCAGTGCTGAAAATGATCCACCACTCCTCTGGGTTTCCTGACCACTGATAAAGAGCGTTATGGTGGGATGAGTACACAAGACGTAGCATATGGACCCTTCAATGAAATATAACAAATCAGTACATTATCCATCGTTAGCAGCTCAGAGACGAGTCCTCAGAGAGCTTGAATGTGAAGTTAGTCCAGGAATAACCGGGGCTCAAACAGGTATCCACTCCAGAAGCTCCCTCGCCGAAAATTAGGATGTGAAATTGCTATGAAAACAGGACCTGACCTCTGGTTCCATTCACCGCCACTGTAAAGAAACCTGAGTATATAAGTTTGTCTATAATGAACCACTTCACATTAAAGAAGTCTGACTGACTATGTTTACATCTTAACCATTCACTTATATAGAAATAGTGAGCTAGTCTTGATGATACACTGGTACACTACAGCAGTGGTTGGTATAGTGTAGTGGGTTACACTGCTGTCCTCCATGCTGTAGACTGCCGTTCAATTCCCCACCTGGGTAACTACCTCACACTATACCAATAAGAGTCCTTAAATAAAACTCCTAACACCACCTCCACCTACCTGTAAACTGTAGCACCACCTCCACCTACCTGTAAACTGTAGCACCACCTCCACCTACCTGTAAACTGTAGCACCACTGTCACCTACCTGTGTACAAGTAAACTGCAGCACCACCTCCACCTACCTGTCAACTGCAGCACCACCTCCACCTACCTGTCAACTGCAGCACCACCTCGACCTGCCTATAAACTGTAGCACCACCTCCACCTGCCTGTAAACTGCAGCACCACCTCCACCTACCTATGTGCCTGTAAACTGCAGCACCACCTCCACCTGCCTGTAAACTGCAGCACCACCTCCACCTACCTGTAAACTGCAGCACCACCTCGACCTGCCTGTAAACTGCAGCACCACCTCGACCTGCCTATGTACAGGTAAACTGCAGCACCACCTCCACCTGCCTGTAAACTGCAGCACCACCTCCACCTGCCTGTAAACTGCAGCACCACCTCCACCTGCCTGTAAACTGCAGCACCACCTCAACCTACCTACGTCCAGGTAATCTGTAACACCACTTCAACCTACCTACGTCCAGGTAACCTGTAACACTACCTTCACCTACCTGTGTACAGGTAACCTGTAACACTACCGTCAACTACCTGTGTACAGGTAAAGTGTAACACTACCTTCAACTACCTGTGTACAGGTAACCTGTAACACTACCTTCAACTACCTGTGTACAGGTAAAGTGTAGCTCTGGATAAGAGTGGTTGCTAAATGTTCGACACAGTTTGAAACAGTTCCTCTTAAACTTCTGCTCGCGTCCTCGCGTCCATTACAGAGATTGTCTGGTATTTATTTGTACAGTAAAATGACTGAATTCAGAATACGGTCCATCTGATAATCACAGTGAAACGTACGACCTTCACAAGTTAAAAAAAAAACATGTTTTATGAGTCATGTTTTATTTTTATAAATCTTGTCTCTTCTCTAGGTGTTTGGCAAACACACCTTTGTGCACGTACAGAGCTGTGAACGCATCCGCCTCAGTTAATCTGCCGGTCGGACAAATTAAATTAGCGCCGAGCATTTATCTGTGGCTGGCAGGGCTCGGAGTCAGTCTGATCAAAAGGCTGGTGTGCCAATTGTCCCATAATGTCTCATCTCACGGTGTCAAATCAAATAAGCTGTTTGATAAATGCTGCGGAGGTTTTAATTATAGTAATGATCTCATCTCACATATCAAGCAGCACGGCTGCATCCGAAAGCAGATTAAAAGCGGCTCTCCCTCGCTGGAGCTTGCTCGCCCCCCCAGGGGGAGCTACTTTGCAATGCACATTCATGAAAATCAATTAATGAATTAATGGCGTACGTGAAACGCTTCAGCTGCCTGAGCCGCCTGGCATTTTGAAAGGTTTGCTTAGAAAAAGATTCCAGTAAAACGTTCTTGCCACAGAAGAACTTTCAATTAATGGAAGTTTTTGTGGATGCGAATGAACCTTCTTAAAAGTTCTTCACAGCCAGTTACGTTCACCATCCAGGTCAACTGCGCTGGCTAAGAAAATCTAACACAACATTCATTCTTCTGCTTTCCTTGGTGACGAGAAAGAGAAGAGGAAATGGCTGCAGCTGAGAACACTGTTGCCAACTCCTCAGTAAGGAAAGGAGCTATTGGCTGTCCTAAAAGGCGTTAGAAGTCGCTAAATTATTTAATCGCCTAATTTGCATAATGCCTATTTGCATAGGAACAACGTTGTGGGAGAAACAAAAAGTGAGTAAAAAACCCTTAGTGTGTTAAAACTACAAATAAACTCTGAATAAATGATCTTCTGTGGATTCTTTTTTAGTTGCTGTTGAAACAGGCCGTGTCACACTGAAGAATTTCCCTCTGATCAATAAAGTATCTATCAATCTAAGACTGTAGATAGGGGGCGGGGTCAGTGGCGGCTTTGGGCATGCAAAGTTAATTTGCAGTGTGAGAACACACTCTGTGCAGCAGCAGATGAGCTACTGTCTCTGACTTTGAATCTACAAGGTGGACCAGCAAGTAGTAGGAGTGTCTAATAGAGTGGACAGTGAGTGGACACAGTGTTTAAACACTCCAGCAGCACTTCTGTGTCTGATCCACTCACACCAGCACACCAGAGAATGACTCTGCAATCTCTCTCTCTCTCTGCACTAAAGGGTTGAAATGCTTCCTATAAGTACAGCATAAATGGGTGGAGCCAAACTGCTACAGCTTGAATATGTATGTGTTTGTTTTTGTGGCATCACAACGTTCAGTTAGGAAACCACTGATGAGAAACTCCACTGCCACTTCTGTGGCTTTAAACAAACAAACAAACAAACAAACAGACAAACAGATCACTGAAGCTCACTACATGTGCAGAATAAGTGTATTAAGGATAATTTAATATCTGGGGTGTCAGAACAAACAGCAGGAGTCAGAACACAGGACAGCAGAGAAATGATGGATAAACAAAATTACTACAAATCAAAACACAGTCCGCCGGCTCGGAACGCAGCGGGAGACCAGGAACAAGGAGAAGAATCCAGGGCCGACCTTACATTTTTTTATAAAAGTGGAATCTGAAGTAATATGTGAACATTGTTAAAGTTTCACTGTTTATCAGTCACTCCACAGTCCACAGTGGAAACTAACCTGGAAAAACTGCCTGTTGTAAATTCACTGTGATGATCTATTCAGCATACACTGGTTTAGTCCCACCCACTCAGAAGTTATAAGAAATGTTTAAGCTCTGAATGAGGGTGGGCAATGAGAACAGAGGTTGTTTCTTAGATCAGTTTAAAAAAAAAAAAAAAAAAGTCATTATACACACACACACACACACACACACACACACACACACACACACACACACACACAAACAATACAACGTTAAGCCAAATGAAAACTAAAATAAATAAATACCTTAAAAAAAAAACAGCACCACCAGCAGCAGCACCACCACCAGCAGCACCAATACCAGCAGCAGCAACAGCAGAGGCAACAGCGCCAACACCAGCAGCAGTATCACAACCTCCAGCACCAATACCAGCAGCAGAGGCAACAGCGCCAACACCGGCAGCAGTATCACAACCTCCAGCACCAATACCAGCAGCAACAGCGCTAAACCCAAGAAGCAGCAGCACCACTACCGATACCAGCCGCAGCACCAGCAGCAAATAAAAACACAACAAAAAAAAAAACCCACCACCACAAACACAAGCAGCAGCAGCAGTCACAGCCACCACAATACCACCAACACATGCAGCAACACCAGCAAGGTCCATGCACCTCGTCTCTGCATGGCCACACCACCCAAGCACTCCAGAGGCAACATGGCCCACAACTAACACACAATATTTAATCCTGAAACCGTCCACAGTGACACTCTGACTACCTCAAAAACCCACATTACAAACTAAACACAGCAACTAAATACAGATCAGTGTTCATCTTATCAAACGCATCAATCACAAGCTTCAAGCTTCCGCTTCAAACACAGCAGTAAAGAAACACAAAGCTGTGACTCACCGCTAACTTGGTGAGAGTTAAAGACTGTTTTCCCCCACTCTCTCATTCTCAGACGACTGAGGCCTCTTTTAAAAGCCTGGCTTTGGTGCACAAGGTCTGCAAACCTTCCTCCACTTAACATTAGCACATATATCTGTGTTCACTACTTCCTGCAGCTCTACCTGCACAACAGTAATCTGTTACACCTGCTTCTACACATCACAGGACCTTAATTAGCCCGAGTCACGAGCGGCTGGAGCTGCAGGAGGGTAGAGTTACACTCACACGACTGAAAGGGTGTTATTGATTTCTATCCTGAAACAAATGGACTCTGAGGGTTTTTCAGAGAGTACAGCTCACTGCACGTCTCGCTTTGTGCATAGCTAATGTTAGCAGCTAAACAGATTCTAACTTAACCTTAACAACTGCAGACATTCACTCTTCTCTTTCTCACTGTAAGGAAAAGCTGACCACTCAGTCGGGCTTCTTTAATTCACCAGAGCTGGTCCAGTAAAAGCTTGGGATCGGGGCATATGTCACCAAAACATTTTATGTACCACCACAAAGTCCTGAAGAGTTTATGAGGCACTTTAACTCTCCTGTTGGACCAGAGTAGTACTTCCCTTATAGAAAATAAGTAAACTTAAGCAAAGTTAAAGTATATTTCCTAAGTATACTTTATATACTTACTGTACTAACATCATTTTACTTGTAGTACACTTGAATATGTACTACTTTAATACTTCTTGGGACTAAATCGGCCCACATTTTAGTTTATAAAAGTATACTATTAAGTAAGAGTAGTAGTAGTAGTACTGCAACTATAAAAGTAATTAACGGGTTTACTGTTAGTTTACTAGTTTGTTTATTCCTCTATAAAAGTATATGTGTAAGTTTTCTTTACGTGAACTCAACATAATACTTTTAATACTTTACTGCTTATATACTATTGTTGCACTTTAAAATATATGACTAGGTTTAGGTTTTATTTTTTAGCTTTAACAGCTTTTACTTACCCACCGCAAGGGCGTAGAATTAGCATGGACGGAAGTGACATGTCCCACCAATATCCAGCGATTACTGACTTGTCCTACCCCTTCCTGTAGTTTTTTTAAGTGTAGTGCAGTGTAGCGTAGTGTAGTGCAGTGCAGTGTAGTGCAGTGCAGTGCAGTGCAGTGCAGTGTAGTGTAGTGCAGTGCAGTGTAGTGCAGTGCAGCGTAGCGTGGTGTGGTGTAGTGTAGTACAGTGCAGTGTAGTGTAGTGTAGTGTAGTGTAGTGCAGTATAGCGTAGTGTAGTGTAGCATAGTGTAGTGTAGCATAGTGTAGTGTAGCGTAGTATAGCATAGTGTAGTGTAGCGTAGTGTAGCATAGTGTAGTGTAGTGTAGTGTAGTGTAGCATAGTGTAGTGTAGCGTAGTATAGCATAGTGTAGTGTAGCGTAGTGTAGCATAGTGTAGTGTAGTGTAGTGTAGTGTAGTGTAGCATAGTGTAGTGTAGTGTAGTGTAGCATAGTGTAGTGTAGCATAGTGTAGTGTAGCATAGTGTAGTGTAGCGTAGTATAGCATAGTGTAGTGTAGCGTAGTGTAGCATAGTGTAGTGTAGTGTAGTGTAGCATAGTGTAGTGCAGTGTAGTGTAGTGTAGCATAGTGTAGTGCAGTATAGTGTAGTGTAGTGTAGTGTAGCATAGTGTAGTGTAGTGTAGTGTAGCGTAGTGTAGCATAGTGTAGTGTAGTGTAGTGTAGTGTAGCGTAGTGTAGCATAGTGTAGTGTAGTGTAGTGTAGTGTAGTGTAGCATAGTTTAGTGCAGTGTAGTGTAGTGTAGCGTAGTGTAGCATAGTGTAGTGTAGTGTAGTGTAGTGTAGTGTAGCATAGTGTAGTGCAGTGTAGTGTAGTGTAGCATAGTGTAGTGCAGTATAGTGTAGTGTAGTGTAGTGTAGCATAGTGTAGTGTAGTGTAGTGTAATGCAGTGTAGCGTAGCATAGTGTAGTGTAGTGTAGTGTAGCATAGTGTAGTGCAGTGTAGTGTAGTGTAGTGCAGTGTAGCATAGTGTAGTGTAGTGTAGTGTAGTGCAGTGTAGCATAGTGTAGTGTAGTGTAGTGTAGGGTAGTGTAGTGTAGTGTAGTGCAGTGTAGCGTAGTGTAGTGTAGTGTAGTGTAGTGTAGTGTAGGGTAGTGTAGTGTAGTGTAGTGCAGTGTAGCGTAGTGTATTGTAGTGTAGTGTACCATAGTGTAGTGTAGTGTAGTGTAGCATAGTGTAGTGTAGTGTAGTGTAGTGTAGTGGCGTAGAAGGTTCCTGTGTGTTAGGTGTCGGTGTCGGTAGTCAGACAGGCCAGGTAAAATATAGTATCCTTAGTAATTACAGTGAAAGGAAGTGACAGCTTCAGTGCTCGTGACCTCAATGTGAAACATTTAATTAAGTCTTTGTTCTCTGAGGTCTCCTCGTCTGCCTGGTAACTGACTGTGTCGGCCAGCTCCACAGAATGACAAGGCTAAAAATGTCTCACTGAGTTAACACATCACCAGCGTCTCACCGTCTCAGATTTAAGAAAAAAAAAGTGATACATTCACAGCATAACAAGGAGACGGAGCGTGACCTTGACTGATGGCACACCCGGAAAAGAGCAGCAAGTCTCCTTTGGCCTCTGCAAATATCTCATTTGACCTTATTGCAACCCAGTACTGCTTCATGTACTGTCTGTGTGATAGAGACTGACCCCAAGAGGTAATGGCTTAACACTGGACCGCGTACAGCAATGTTTTCCCTCCAACTCCAACATCCACTGGCCAATCCTGCAGTTCATTTTAGGTGAGTGTGTCCAACAGAGCTGCACTGTCAAGGTCCAGAAGTATCTCTGGCCTTTCTAGTTAGTAAATTATTGATACTTCAAACGAGCAATATGTAATTGATTTTGGTTTAAAACACATATGGGAATAACTATGAGATGGAAGGATTGATCGGCTATGTATGGGTATCGGCTGATTTTTAATCAAATTATGTGATCTGTGATCAGCCGATATTTCTCCAGTTTAGCTGATCCCGTGAGCCAATCAATGGTGTTAAACTAATGAGCCTAATTTCTGTATTTCCAGCTAGCGTTTCATCCAGGAAGAGAAGCCCTCCTTAAAACCCCCTCCGGCCAGGTCCCTGCAATTCCACTAGATGGAAATATATACCGTTTCATTTTCGACAGACTGACTAAAGCGGCGGCCTCGCGAGAAAACCATGTGTTGATAGAAAACATGTCGTCCGCCTGGCAGTGTTTTACTGTATGTAACGCAGGACGTTTTTAAAATATGTAAAATCAACGTGTCCCGTAGAGGAACCAAGACATTTAACACTACTAATCTGATGCGCGGCTGAATACATGAGTATCAGCAAACAGCAGAGCTAGCAACGCACAGCTAGCACAAAAAACAGCGGGCGTCGGCTGTGTGAACGTAGCTACGGCTAGTGAACTGCTGCTACAGAAGTTAGCGCTACTGCTGAGATAAACAGTGATTACATTCCTCCCGTTTCATCTTCTCTGATCTACAGCTCCACACCGTCTGATACATAATCAGACAAAAACACAGATCAGTGTCAGTAAAAGATCTAAATCTGTCAGCAAACGAGCTTTTAAATGAATAGCAGGACTTTTACGGTGGTGGTCTGACGTCTGAGCTTGTGTGGTACTAAAACTCACCTACTGAAATGACCTACTAGTCTACCGCTCGAGCAGCACATACTGACTCTAATCTAGTACCTACTGACTAGTAGGAGATTTCAGACGCACCTAAAGAGAAGTCTTGTGTGTCATGTTAGTCGTCAGCATTATATAATGACTGTGGCATCAACCAATCGTATTTTGATCTCACTTCACTCCAAGAAAGTTCTAGATACCACACTGACTGTAGGAACGGCAGCCAAATTAGTGGGATGCTCTACACCACTGCTGAAACAGACGCTGTGGAACTGCTCCAAGATCAAATATATGGTTGCAGTATATCATTGCTGTCTAAAGAAAAACAACAATCTCCAAAATGACAACTTCACAGTACAAGGGAAAACTTACTTTACTTTTAATGCAAGTGATTGGAACCAGAATTTTGCCCAAGCTATTTTGGAGCATTTCTATTGGACCATTTAGTTAATTAATGTAAACAGCAAATGGTTGTGTTCACATGAGTTCTATTTTGAATTTAGCTTCATAATCTATGAATACTGTTTGACCAGAGGCGGACGTGTCTTGTGAGTCTTGGTTCCTCCCAAGGTTTCTCTTCTCACACTCACACTGGGATGCATACTGTGTTTTCATATTTCCAAACTTCTGTAAAGCTGCTTTGTGATAACATTGTTGTAAAAAGTGTTACACAAATAAACTCAACTCAACATCTAGAGCTGGGGTATTTAATTAGAGTTTAGTATGGTCCACCTAGAGGAAATTTCATCAGGCCAAGGTCTGGACCGTCATCATTTCTAACCTGTGTTCTGATTCTGTGGTGTATCCTGTTTACTAAAGTAGCCTAATATCAGCATCTTATACCATCAGCTACTGAAACACCAACACATCACACATACCGTTCAGTATATTTCAGTATATAGTATAAACACTTTAAATGCTGAACTTAATAAATGCTTTTTTCATCACTATAAGTGAAAACAAGGGCTACTTTTAAAATGCTTTTGAGAAAATATGCATCATAAAGTCTTTATTTATAATAAGAAAGTAAATCAAATGTTTAGTCTTGTTAACTGAGCTTCACATCTCAACAGTTTATCTCTCTCTTGTATTCCTCCACACTTTTTCTTGTTTAGTGAGAGAAGTGAGCTCTTGTTGGTCCAACCAAGACTTTAAACCTAGGCTGAAATTGTGTTAGGACCATTCTCACTCACATATGAGATATCAGAGCCGTTCTGTGTGGAGTGTGTATGTTCTCTCCGTGCTTGAGTCGGTTTTCTCTCACAGTCCAAACACATGCATGTTATGTTGATCACTCACTCTAAACTGCCAGTACGTGTGAGTGTGTGTGTGTGTGTTGGCAGTGCAATGGACTGGTGGCCTGTCCATGGTGTTCCCCGCCTTCGCCTGATGACACTGGGATTAGAGTTTACTGCGCTGCAAAGCCCGTATACCGTAAAGACAGGATAAGCTCCGCCGCTTAAAATAAACACAGTTACAACAATAATTATTCTCAGTAGTTTATCAGCCTGTTAGTGATCTAGAGTATGTTTATGTGAATTCCTCTTAGCTTAATGCTAATGCTATGGTTCTAACATACCAGGCGGTGCACGGTGATGGGCCAAAATATACTTCTGAATTATTAGCACCGTATCCCAGTGCAGAGGTCGTCTAGTCAGGGGCTCTAGGTGGTCCCTAGGACGAAACGGAAACGCAAGAGAGAGTGCTTTTTCTGTGTATGCCCCCAAGTTGTGGAATGCTCTGCCTCTGGATGTTAGACTGGATCAAAGGAGATTTTTAAAGGAAGACTCAAAACACATCTGTATATATTAGCTTCTGAGGATAGTCACACCTGATGCTTTTGTCATTTGTTGGATAGCGCTGCATTGTTTTTATGGTTTTATGTCAGTTTTATGTTGTTTCTAAATGTAGCTGTACTGTTTTTAGAGTTATGTGTATCTGTTTTGTTTTATTATTCTATTTTTAGTACTTGTTGTTTGTGAAGCACTTTGTAGCTGTGCTTATAAAAGTGCTTTATAAATAAATGTTTACTTACTTACTTACTAACAAACCGCTAGAATCCCATAGAGATGCTAGCAGAAGTTAGCATTATCATAGAGGTGGCTTGGACCAGGTTTTGATATTTTAAGTTTTTATTTTTATTTGCCAGGGTGTAGGAATCTTTGGAACACTTCCGTCTACTACAGCTAACCCAGTGGGGCGGCTCTGTTTAGGAGCTATAAGAGTAAACAGGAGCTCTCTGCTGCCTCTCTGAGGCGAAGTCTAACCCCATAATATGTTCTCTAGTTATTCCTTTAAGTGCACTACCACCAAAACAAAGCTGGCTACAACTTTCACATGAATCCCAAATAACTTTGAATAGCAATAGAAACCATTAAGAGTTTCTGTTGGCTCCTGGTGGTGTCCGATAGCCATAATCATGGACAGATTAAGGATATTCTGGGCCCCCCTCCAACCCACGCCCCTTGTGATTAAGGACCCTCTAATGGTATGTCCTGCTCTTCTCTAGGGCCCCCTGGTAGTGGCTCTCATAACCAGGGCCCTCTAAAATTATGCCCCCCTTTTTCCTAGAACCCCTAATAGCCAGAAGTCAAAGTCAGAGCGGTGCCAAAATGCCTTGTCTATTTTCATAACGGGCCCAAATGCTTGGCTAGGGCCCAAAAACATGGCTAGGGGCCCCTAAAAAAGCATGGCTTGAGAGGCTCTGGGGTCAAAGTCTCTAAAAGTCAGAGGATCCTTAAAATGGAGGGCCCTCGGAAATAAAAATATATTGTATCATAAATGTTGATAGACATCGCAAAATGTTTTGGGCCTACTGGCCCGGTCAGTAATCCAGCTATGGCCATAATGGCATTATGTGTTTTCCTGATGGGTTGATATCACAGTGTACAGGACTCAATGGTCCAACAGGTGTTCGGGACTGATTCCAGATGCATTCAATGGGTTCCTAATGGGATATACAGAAGACTGGTCACCTTTAAGCCAATTCCCATTAGGAAGGTTTTAATCCTAATGGTTCTAATGGTCTGTTTCTCAGCAGGGACTTAGCAGAGGTGACCGAGGGTCTCCATTCTGTTTGTTATTTGAAATGTAAATGAAACATTCCTGACACGGCCATTCAGCTACACAGGCTAGCGTTAGCATAGTTAGCATTTTAGAATAACTGTACTAATTTTAAATACCAGATGAACCAGTATAATATTTACAATACGTTTTTGAATCTTGATTCATTTCTAGTATGACTCTTGTTGGATCAGGAACATGGCCAGCCTTCTTCTCACTCATTGGCTCTAACAGATACTGTGAACAAGCCGACAACCTGTGTGGAGTTGAAGGAGCTCAAGTGTCTTCATAATAGGTTAACAAAATAAAAGTTAAAGATATATAAAAGTAGAGGTCAAAAAAAAAATAGATAGCCAGCAATTCAAGACACTTGAGCAGCTAATCGGAATGGGAGACTCAATACGGTCCTGGTAGGTTGTCAGAGGTAACTGGAGTCATGCTGACTGCAGTGCATCCCACAGCTGCTGGAGGGAGCGTGGAGGATCCATAGAGCCAAACCACCATCCAGGTGGGCCCACACATGCTCAATTGAGTTCAAGTCTGGGGAATTAGGGGTGCAGGATAGTAATTGGAAGGCTTGGTCAGCTCTTCCAACCAATGTGGGACATTTAAAGCCATGTCTCATTGTCTTGCTGGAAGATCCCATCCGGCCCAAGGAAGACAATCAGCATGTATGGTGTACGTGATCTCAAATCTATTGAGGTAAACATTACCCAGACCTCAACACTGACACCTATGCAGTTCTGCCTTTGACAGTAGGTCATAATAATGTGACTCAATTGTGTATTAGTGAAGAAGGTCTGTTAGATCTGGTGATGGACAATGTATTCATTCTGTTTCCACACTTATGAAACCAATTAGTGATCCCTTATTCCAAAAGGTCTAAGAGCAGACTCCTATGCAGGTGAGCAGTCTTTGTGACTGAAGCTCCTGCCATCTGTTTCCCAATAATGAACCTCTTTCAAAGTCACAAAGTCACTTAGATCTTTTTCTCTTGCCATCTTGACCCGAGGGAGCCGTGTTTCTCCACTCCTTTAATCAGGATATTTCCCTTATACGTGTCACTTACCCCTAAAACAGTGTATGACCAAATGTTTATGAACATGCCTTCCAGTGAATTCAGGTATTTCTATTATATCCAATGCTAACAGGTGTGAAATCTTCATAGGCAAACATGGATAAAAAGAGTAGCGCTGTCATAGGATACCACTTTTGATGGACTGTGAAATTTGTGAAGTTGGATTTGCACAAGACAGCTGTTAATTATATTATTGGTGAAATGGAAGCATCTAACAGCAACAGATCAGCTGAAAAGTGGTAGACCATGTAAACTCACATGGCGGTGCTGAGTGCTGAGGTCTTTTCTTTGTTGCTTTGCTCACTACAGAGTCCCAAACTGTCTCTGAAAGCAACATCAGCACAAGAACTCTGCATCGGGACCTTCATGAAAAGGGTCTTCATGGCCTAAAAACGAGCCCAAGACCACTTTGCGCAATGCCAAGCGTCGGCTGGAGAGGTGTAAACCTGACTCTGAAGCAGTGAACATGTGTTGTCTGGAGTGATGAGTCATGCTTCACTGGGTTTGGTGGATGAATCCAGGAGAACGCTACTTACCATATAGTGCAAGAGTACAGTTTGGTGGACGGGTGGTCTGGGGGGCGTTTTCAGGCTTTCAGGGTGATGTTAATACATCAGACATTGTATAAAATTAGATTCTTCCAACATTGTAGTGATAATTTGGGGCAAAGCTCCAGCCCTGTGCACAAAGGCAGCTCCATAAAGACCTGGTTTGATGAGTTTGGTGCAGAGGAACTCCACAGCCCTGACCTCAACCCCATTGGACACCTTTGGGATGAACTGGAAGGTTGACTGTGAGCCAAGCTCTCTCCTCTATCAGTGACCTACAAAAGCTCCCACACACTTCAACAACCTCAGGAAAGCCTTACTAGAAGAGCAGAGGCCAGTGTAGCTGCAAAGATGGGTGGACGCTACATTAACGTCCATGGTTTTGGAATGGGAGCTCCAACAAACTCATACAGGCGTGATGGTCAGGTGTCCACATACTTTTGGCAATCACCGTAATAAAGGAAGAAGTAATAAGAGAAATCCAATTATTGTAAACCTATTGTAAGTCTTTCATCAAGTCATGCTTGATGAAAAGATAAAACCAATGATTGAGCTTCTGCGTTCTGGGAGCCGATAATAGAAACGGCCAATCTACAAGTCATTTCCTGAAAACAAGACAGAGACAATTCAACATCATTTCCATCCTCTCCAAAGTAAACACGTCCTGCTCGCGCAAATCCGGCAGCACAGAATTATAATTCCAGCCCGCGCTGCCTTTATCTTCCGCCGGAGCTCAAAGAGACACACTAACACGCGGCCAGACGTTCGATAAGTTTCGATCGGGGGTCTTCCACATCTTTTTGAACCATCGGATTTGAGGCCATCTGACATTTCTGTGTCTTATCAGTCTGAGGAGGCTGATTAGCATCAGGGCGATGTCAGCTATCGGATCTTTTGATCAGGATCCGGCGCGACTATCGCCGCTACTCACGCCAGCACTTTTCCGCGAGAGATTAGCCGAGCTGACTGTCGCTCCGTATCCATTTCTCCGGGTTTCTTTTCTTCCTTTGAGCTTATCTTCGAATTCAGACTCTCCTCTTCTGAAGCAGCTCTGGCACATCAAACCTTATTTTACTGATTTCGACATGAATTGAGCCGAGGAGACCCCCCCCCCCCCCCATCACACACACACACACACACACACACACACACAGACTGTCGAACCAAAAAAACAGAACACAAAGACTTGAGCCAGCCAGTCGTAGAAAAAGGGCAAATTTATTTAAAGCACTTTTGTCCCCTACATAGAAAAATATGATCGATTTAAGTCAACAATAATAAATAGAGTACCTCTTGCGGGCCCCGCTGACGTGTACAGTAGTACAATCAATATCCAGTTCACAATACAGCAAAGGCACAGGCATGTACTGCAGGTTAGTGCAGTCTACGCAGTGGAGGGACGTGAACGATGCCAGACGGATGAACGTAAATGACCCTGTGAAATATCTCACATGGAGTTCCCAATTGACTCCACAAACCTGTAAGAGCTGACCTGTCCATGCCCTGACGTGCTCTGTTGCTAGCTTTTGGAGTGATGAGAACGAGACGCTGTTTGGAGTTGTGCAGTAATACATTTAAATGACATTGCATGTAGTGACAGTGTCTATATTTACATGCACTCATCAGCACAGCGTCTAAGAAACTGGGCCTAAGAAAGCCAAGACGCTGCCACAGTGAAGCATTCATACGAGTTTCTCTCCAATGTTTGGTATTTGTTTATCTATTTTTATATATATTACTTATTGCAGACTTATTTTCAAAGGAAAATTTCCAGCCCAGACAGATCAGGTGTCCAAATTGTGCTTCTTGAGTTCAGCACTGGAGCTAAGCTAAGGCTAATGTTACTAACAAAATGTAGAAGTCGATAGTTTTTTGTATATCGTTACTGTCCAAAGAAGAGCGTGCGTCTCCAAAATCTACTTAACTCTCAATGTAAGTCATTATGAAAACGCTTTGTTCCAAGGGATTTTGGAGCATTTCTATTGGTGCATTCATTATTAATCTTTCACAGGATAGGAAGAACAGCTGTTGTGTTCAAATGATGTAGAAAAATTAAAACTCTTTTGTTTGGACAGCTCTCTCTCTATATATATATATAAAGAGAGACAGAGAACATATGTAGAGGAAAAAAAACTATATATATTGTGTGTGTGTATATATATATATATATATATATATATAGAGAGAGAGAGAGAGAGAGAGAGAGAGAGAGAGAGAGAGCATATATATTTTCTCGCTCTCTCTCTCTCTCTATCTATCTATCTATCTATCTATCTATCTATCTATATATATATATATATATATATATATATATATATATATATATATATATATATATATATATATATATATATATAAAATAAAAGTTGGTAGCCGATGACAACTCAATTAGACTAGCAGTTCCAGTCAGACTAATATCCAATCCCTGGTGTACATGTAAACACAGTCACTGTGGATAGGTCGGATGTAGTTTTGTGGTCATGTAATAGAGCTAGCAGTAGCATGATGGCTAATTCCTTGTTTCTAGCGTACCTGGTTTGGATTAGTTACGCCAGCACTGTCCAGCACAGCAACTGGAAACTCGTTATTATACAACAAATCTGAATTCCAAACTAAAGATTAGATTTGGGATTGGGATGTTTACCAAAGTCCTATAAAGCTAGCAACAGTGTCTTCAAACGCTGGCATGGATGTGTCGATCAGCGCCAGTTTGGTGGGGTAGATTAAATGTAGATTAGTGTCCAGTGCTTTTAGATCCTTTTTAGTGAATAGTGGTTGCAACACAGACTGACTGGTACAGTAGTTTATCAGTATTGACCAATAGTGAATAATACAGTCTAAATTTAACATTAACTCCCAAAAGAGCGTGAAACTCGTCTCCGCTGATGGTCCCTGATACCACTTTCTAATTGCAATGATCATAACAGTAGATTTTTTTTCTTTTCTTTCAAATAAACAAATCAACGAAATGTACAGTTTAGTGATCAGAGTGAGTTTGAGATATGAGGTTTCTAAGCACTATGATACTGGATATGGAGTAAGCATGCCATAATAATGTGGCAACTGTGTCAAGTTGACAGTCATAAATGCAGCAACCAGACAACCCATCATGCCTAATATAGCAAATATGCTCTACGCGGTTTTCTGTAGCGCTCAGGATACGCGTCCCTCTCGGTCACCTAAGGTACTCAGCTTATAGAAATGAAAAAATAATGTGAATTTGCTTTCATTTTCATGTGATCGCTTTAGTCTTGTACTCAAAAACATATACGTCCATAGATAATTTACCATATTCTTTAAAAAGGGAAAGAAAATCATAAATATCTTAAATATATGAGGAAATGATAAGGCTTCGATTTGTTCTTCTAGTCGTCTCGACTTCTCTCTCCGGCCTCTAGTCTGGCGGGAGAGGCCTCACAAAGCTTGTGTTGTCTGCGCAGCTCAACATGCCTGCCTCCAGGAGCAAAGCTACCGAACGCCAGGTGGAGAAAAAGCCCTGATTGTCAAAAAAAAACAAGAGCCTTTATCGTAATCTTTGTCTCGGTGCTTTTAAAGCAAGTGTCCAACATCACATACAGTAGGCTTCATTTAGGGCCTGCTAAGCAGCGGTCGAAAAACGTTTGGTCAAGTATTAGCCGCCCTTTCGCGTTACGCCTCCAGTCTTTGGACGCTGGGGTAGTACTGACCTCACTGTTTTGGGTCCGGCTTGGGTTTAGAAACAAGGTCTTCTGATTCCACAGGTTCGGTAGAGATACAGAAAGAGCAGTTCGGTAGCCTCGGACGTCTCAGACACTTTGACCTGTCGCAGAGCAGCAAGTGGCCGGAAGGCCTCCAGAGTTAAAGTGTCCAGGCGGACACAAAGTAGGGCAGCTTTAAATGTTCCTCTGAGCGGTGAGGTACTTCAGAGCAGCGGAACCGTACTTTCGAGAGAGATCTTGGTGGAACTCGTCCTTCAGGGTCGTCAGGCAGTACCGGTAACTGGGACTGGAGCGGAACTTCGAGATGTCGAAGCTAGGTGCGTGGGGCATGTGGATCATGAAGGCGTTCGGCAACACAATCAAGTCATACTCCTGGCAGAGAGTGAGAAATCATTGGTTAGTGTTTGGAGATCATGGTAACTCTAGAACTGGCAGTTGGTTAAAACATGTGAACAGAATTTTATTGGATGCTCTCCAACGCATAGTGCTGCACACTGATCTCCAACAAGGGAGTGTAGGTAACTACATGGTGGTCAGCAGTGGTGTGCAGTAGTGGTTAGCCAGCAAGTTAACATAGCAGTTATCAAGCTGGCTAAAAGATGTGAACCAAATTGTATTGGATGTTCTCCACAGCATAGTGCTGCACACTGATGTCCAGTAAAGAAGTGTAGGTAACTAAACGGTGGGCAGCAGTTAGCCAGTCAGCTAAAATAGCAGTTATCAGGCTGGCTAATAAATGTGAATGCAATTATATCACTTAATCAGACACTCTTCACAGCTCAGCTGCACTGATCTCCAGCAAAGAAGTGTAGAAAACCACATGATCGGCTGCAGTGGGGTTACTTGTGTGCAGTTGTAGTTAGCCAGTTAGCATAGCAGTTGGCAAGCTGGCTAAAAAGTGTGAATGTAATTACATCAGATAATCAGATGCTCCCCACAGCTTAGTGCTGCCACTGATCTCCAGCAAAGAAGTGTGGGTAACTACATGCTTGGCAGCTGTTGGGTGACTTGTGTGCAGCTGAGGAGCTGAGGTTAGCCAGTTAGCTAACACTGCAGTTATCCAGCTGTTTAACTAATCTAAAATCTAAACTATAAAATAAGCAAAGGTAAAGATCATAACAGTCTCCTGACCTGGGGCCAAATTACAGAAGCTTATTAAGTCTGACAACTTTATCTGCTTGTTCATTATGACATCGTCAGTTAAGATGGTATTTAGTACAGAAGCAGTTCTTAATTTCAGAATCCATTAATTCCATTAAGCAATTTTAATAATCTTAAACTGATTTTAACTGCGTTCCACTTTTAGAAATAAACTAAGAAAGATAGTAGTATAAAATGATTTTGTTGAGAATATTGTTGATTACAATTCTATACAATTATTTACTAAAGTACTTCACTAAAAAAGAAAGAAGTGGATAACTAGAGATAAAAAGTGGACTTTTGTCTTATACTCTGCTTAAGTTCTGGTGGGCCACCTTGAAAACATTGTGCACGAAGCTGGTGGGCTGCCAACAATGATACGTGAAGATTTTTCAGATTAATATTAAATATTAATTGTTTGATTTATTATAAATATTTATATCATGGTGAGTCAGTCTTACATGGTTTTGTGTGTGTGTGTGGTCCTGGTATTTATGGCCCTACTCCCAGGGAAAAATATCTATGCATGATGACTCAGACATAATCATATATAGTACATAAAATAATAAAAATACCTTTAAATAAAAAACTGATCAATAAAGTGATCTGTAAGTGAATGAGGTTCAGATGCCTAGACATGACTGTGGTCTTGGTCAGAAATACTCTTTCTTTTTATATATATAAATATATATATATATATATATATATATATATATATATATATATATATATATATATATATATATATATATATAAAATTTCTTAGTTTGTGTATGCAATGAATATAGATAAACATTCACTGATGTGTTATCATCAAAAATTCACGCTCTGCAGTCATGAACCACAGGGATGCAGCAGACTGAGATTATTTTGCTATTTTGCTGAGTACTGAAATAAACCTAAAGACATCTCACCTGTGCATCGAGCTCCATGATATGAGAGACTTTGTTCCAGCCAAAGCCCACAAATCTCTGGTCATATTCGGGACAGTCCCGCCTGACCACCACATAGGGCTCGAAATCTGCCTCCCACTCCACCTTATAGGGGGTAGTGGCCGTCCTCCATTTGGCATAATTGGTTGGTGCGTGACCCTTCGTCCAAACATGGTACCTGCCAATCAGAAAACAGACATTATATTTTGCAATTTATTATAACCTTATTTTAGGTTTATTTCATCTTGCTATCATTTTTATAAATATATTTTTTTTTAATATTTGAGATATTCTATCTTTATATTTAGAACTGTTGGCCACTTGTGTTTGCACACAGCAGAATCTGACCTCTACATTAAATCCATCCTACAGAGAAACCCCTACATATACACACAGCAGTGAATACACGCACTAGGGGCAGTGACCACATTTGCCCAGAGCGGTGAGCTGCCCTATCCACAGTGCACTGAGAGAGGTTGAGGGTCAGGTGCCTTTGCAAGGGCCCTTGATGGGATCAAACTGACAACCTTCTCTATCCTCCAACCCACGACTGCCCCTGACTATATATATATATATATATATATATATATATATATATATATATATATATATATATATATATATATATATATATATATATATATATATATTGTAAGCAGACAGTTGTCAATGCATTTCACTGCTAGCTGTATGGTGTATGACTATGTGTGCGACAAATAAACTTTGATCTGATCTGATTTCATTTGATGCCTGAGGGAAGCCCACAGTGACTGGAGTATAACTGGGTTAGTGTCATAGCTTGCTTGCATGATGCTGAATCTTAACCAAACTGTAAAACCAGCTAAATTAACCAGTATCTAAAAAATCTGAGGCAATACATTTATTATTTACAGTAAATACAGTACAGACTCATACAGTTGTAGGGTGGCAGGTTGTGTTATAAACCAGAACAGGGCAATGTATCACTTTTTTATGGCAGTGCTGCTGACGATATAAGCCATTGAGTTTTAATTTCTGCACTCCAATAAACAGAGACCGATGGTATGCGACTGTACCTGAAGGTGTAGAGAGTCCCCATGTCCAGCATGGACAGCAGTTCGGCCTTGGATTTGGGAAACGAGAGACGGTATCTCAAAGTCTCGAAGGCTGGAACCACCAGAGCCTTTTTGGTATTAGCCATGTCCAACTGGACAATAGATTTTCTGCACAAATGGACACCAAGAATTAAAGTCATGCTAAAGTAACTGAAACTCTAATAAAGCTTATGTTTACACTGTATATCATTGCTGTCCAAAGAAAAATGTGTCTCTATTTTTGCCTGAAGGCAACAGCAGCTCTTTATATGCTGTGAAGGTTTCATGATGAATGGACCAATAGAAAAGCTCCAAATTCACTTGAAATAAAACCTTTACAGTAAATTACATTGAAAGTAATAAAAGTTTTAGTTTTCTGCGTTTTCTGCTGTAAAGTTACTGTTTTGGAGATGTTTTTCTTTGGACAGTGATGAGATGCATCTTATTTCTTCTTTTTGTCCTGTAAGTGTAAGTCTCTTGTAGGGCTGGGCGATATGGGAAAAAATCTTATCACAATAATTATATATAAAAATATCCATATATATCACAATATAAATCAAATCAATATATATATATATATATATATATATATATATATATATATATATATATATATATATATATATATATATATATATATAGGGGTGGGCGATATGGCCCTACAGTATTAGGGGTGGGCGATATGGAAAAAATCTTATCACAATAATTATATATAAAATATCCATATATATCACAATATAAATCAAATCACTAATATATATATATATATATATATATATATATATATATATATATATATATATATATATATATATATATATATATATATATATATAGGGATGGGCGATATGGACCTACAGTATTAGGGGTGGGCGATATGGACCTACAGTATTGGGGATGGGCGATATGGCCCTACAATAATATCACAATATTTTATGGTATTTTTGGTACTCTTGGCGATATGACAAAACATTGAATTAAAAAAATATATTTCAAGAATACACTACTGCAACAAAAAATATATATATATGGGGCAGTATTCGTTTGAACAGTATTCACACACAGACACTGTGTTAAGCAGGCTGTTGTTGGCTCTTTAAGCTCGGGCTGAGGAAAACACTCTGTTTATGTTCAATAGCAGTGAGTCAATTCTCTGTTGGCTCAAATGGGGAGTTGGTTTAGCGATTCTGTTTTCGGTAGATAATAAAGTTTCCTACTCAGGATTTTTGGCTATAAAGTCAACTTTGCCTCAGCTTTCTCACTCGAACCCCTACAACCTACATATTTATCTTTATCAATTACGAAATTACGCTGATTAGCATAATGTCTGTCGATGGCCGCGCCTACTGAAAGCATGGATTTATCCGGAGCGCAAGCTGCAGCTACAAACAATCACTCACGCACATCTAAAGTTGTGGGAATGTTTCACACAGAAACACAACAGTGTGATGCTCTGTCAGCTCTGCACAGTGGAGATGATCACAACAGTACAACTGCTACACATGAGACCTTGAAGATCAAACACCCCGTAGAGCTTCATCAACACAGCAGCAGGACAGCACCTGTTTACCTGTTTATCTTCTCTTATAGATTATTTATAGATTATTAACACGTGTAACATGTTTCTTTCAGTAGTAGTTTAACGTTTTCTGTCATTTTCTCTTATTTTATTCTCTTTGCTCAACTGTGACGTCTGCACTAACCAGATTACTAGTATGTGGGTTAAGCTGCCGCTACATCTACACTCTGCGCTGTGTGTTTCAACCAAACACGAAGTGGCTGGAAGTCTGATTGGTTTGGGGGCGGCACTATTCTCATTCTCATTGGCTGTTCGTGTTGTCTCTCAAAACACGTACGGAACTTAATTCTATCCACTTTCTATCGACTACGTCTTATAGTTCTATCGAGTTAATGTTATTTCTTGATAATTACCGTTATCATTTTACCACCCAGCCTCAGTCTCTCATGTATATGAAGCACTTTGAAGAATGATTCTGAATTTGATAATGTATTTGGATACACAAGCTTCACTTTAAGGATGTCCCACCTGAGGTAATCATAGAGCCCATACATGGGGAGGAAGTCTATGTCGGTCAGAAAGACGTAAGGTGTTTTGGCGTTACGGAGAGCCACGTTGCGGACCAGGTTAACGGGGTAAAACTGGCCCTCCTTGTAGACGATGTGGTAGCCCACGTTCTTGCGGTTTTTGAGGACCTCTGAAGCCTGGGCATAGCGCAGGAACTGCTGGGCTTCAGCGTCGGACATGTAAAGAGCCAGGCTGATGGGTCCCTCCCAGTGTTTACAGATGGCCTCCAGCATCTGCAGCCTGTGAGAACACAGTAAACACCAGATTCCCTCTTTGTAAGAAACCAGCTGTACACAGATCAGCCATAACATTAAAACCACCAGCTTATATCTACACACACTGTCCACTGTATCAGCTCCACTGACCATACAGGAGCTACACTTACAGACTGTAGTTCATCTGATTCTCTATATACTTTATTACTCTGTTCTTTAATGATCAGGACCCCCACAGGACCACCACAGAGCAGATACTATTAGGAAGGTGGGTCATTCTCAGCATGTTGATACTGGCATGGTGGTGGTGGTGTTAGAGTGTGTTGTGCTGGTGTGAGTGGATCAGACACAGCAGTGCTGCTGCTGGAGTGTTTAAGCACCTCAGTGTCACTGCTGGACTGAGAATCGCCCACCAACCAAAACTATCCAGACAGTGTCCTGTGGGCGGCGTCCTGTGTCCACTGATGAAGAACTAGAGGAACACTAACTGTGCAGCAGCAGATGAGCTACTGTCTCTGACTTTACATCTACAAGGTGGACCAGCATGTAGTAGGAGTGTCTAATAGAGTGGACCGTGAGTCTGATCCACTCGTACCAGCACCATTTCAATGTCAGAATGACTCACCAACCCAATAATACCTGCTCTGTGGTGGTCCTGTGGGGGTCCTGATCATTGAAGAACAGAGTAATAAAGTATACAGAGAATCAGATGAACTACAGTCTGTAAGTGTAGCTCCTATATGGTGAGTGGAGCTGATAAGATGGGCAAACATTGTAGAAACAAATAGGTGAGAAATTAAAAAAATGGTGACATTCTCCTTTTATAAAGAATAATGTGAGGAGAATTCTGTTTCCTTGTGAGATGTAATATACCTGACAGGTGTGATGGCTTCAGTTAAGTCACACCAGCTTCATCAGTGAATAACTAGAAGACTTTTATGGCTGTATGAATTTCATGTGAGTTAAAAAGTGACCATTACAGCTCAGAGCAGCGGTCAGTGCAGGATTAGCCGCTCTCTAATCTAAACCAAGAAGCACCAACTTCTAAAGCCTCCAAATCCAATCAATATCAATATGGATCAGTCCTTTAAGAAGGCCTCATGAGGCGGAGCTTTAATCAAACCGCACTGACGCTGAGCGTGTCCCCCTGTGACCACTGTTACTGTGGTCAGGCAGCGCGGTCACACTCACCTGTCCATGGACAGCTGGGCCACCAGCGTGATGTCCGTGTCGTCCTCAGTGGACGTGTACTCATACTGCAGGAAATACAGGTGGACACGGTGCACCATGATCCGCTCCCGCCGGAAATCATAGCACTGGTCATCCTCGTCCAGCTCCTCCAGCGCGTTCTGAAGCTGAAAAACAGGGTCAAGCTACGGTCACGCTTCACTGTAGGGGAGTGTTTATAAAGCTGCATGGCATGTACATAGAAAAACCACAGAAGGCTGTTGAGCGTTTTCTCAGGTAGCCCCGAAACTGTGGAATCATCTCCTGACCTCTGCACGGGACTCAGACGCTCTACCTAGATTTAAAACTAGACTCAAAACTCACCTGCTTGCACGAGTGCTCTGCTCAGACCAGCTGCTCTATTACTCTCTAACATCTCTCCATAAACAGACTAACCCATAACTGCTTGCTTCTCTATCTCTCTCTCTCTCCTTCTGCCTCGCTCTCTCTCTCTCTCTTGATCAACGTTTGCCTTAGTCTTCACATGGAAGTCACCAGAGCTGCTAGAAGTCACCAGAGCTCCCTCCCCACTGGCTGATCAACTATCTCTCCTGCGTGACCTGAGGATGCTCTCTGCTCGTCAACCTGACTGACTGGAACTGCTGCAGTAGAGCCGCCAACATCTGCGCCATCTCTCACTCTGACAGAGAAGCTATGAGATGGTTCAAACTCTACATCACTTCCTCCTGAACTAGAATATTAATGAGACACGTTCAAGCCAGGCGGCACGGTGGTGTAGCGGTTAGCACTGTCGCCTCACAGCAAGACGATCCACGTTCGATTCCCCAAAATACGCATAAACATAAGGGTAAAGGGTATCCAGGTCCAAGCCCCTCTAAAGCAAACCAGAGGCGACGGTGGCAGGAGAAACTCCCTTGGTAAGAGGAAGACACCTTGAGAGGAACCCAGAGGAAACCCACTCAAGCATGGGGAGAACATACACACTCCACACAGAATGACTCAGACCGGGAATCCAACCCAGATCATCTTACTGTGAGGAGACAGTGCTGACCATTACACCACCATACTGACCACTACACCACCATACTAACCACTACACCACCATACTAACCACTACACCACCGTACTAACCACTACACCACCATACTAACCACTACACCACCATACTAACTACTACACCACCATACTAACCACTACACCACCATACTAACCACTACACCACCGTACTAACCACTACACCACCATACTAACCACTACACCACCATACTAACTACTACACCACCATACTAACCACTACACCACCGTACTAACCACTACACCACCATACTAACCACTACACCACTGTACTCACCACTACACCACCATACTAACCACTACACCACCATACTAACCACTACACCACCATATTAACCACTACACCACCATACTAACCACTACACCACCATACTGACCACTACACCACCGTACTCACCATACTAACCACTACACCACCGTACTGACCACTACACCACCGTACTGACCACTACACCACCGTACTGACCACTACACCACCATAATAACCACTACACCACCATACTAACCACTACACCCCCGTACTGACCACTACACCACCATACTAACCACTACACCACCGTACTAACCACTACACCACCGTACTAACCACTACACCACCGTACTGACCACTACACCACCGTACTAACCACTACACCACCGTACTAACCACTACACCACCATACTGACCACTACACCACCATACTGACCACTACACCACCATACTAACTACTACACCACCATATTAACCACTACACCACCATACTGACCACTACACCACCATACTGACCACTACACCACCGTACTAACCACTACACCACCGCACTAACCTCTACACCACCGTACTGACCACTACACCACCATACTAACCACTACACCACCGTGCTGACCACTACACCACCGTACTAACCACTACACCACCGTGCTGACCACATAGTAATGCACGTGTAGTATTTTAGGAGATATCACAGCTTAGCTTACCAAAAACTTCATAGACACAATAAAACAAACATGACAGACAGCTCAGAAGATTTGTGCCGGTCACTAGTAAACACTATATTGGGCTCACCTTTGTGCTTTCGGAGCTGGCCTGACTCGGACACCCGAAAAGTTCCCGGCGGAGAAGATTCCCATCATATTCCAGGAAAGTCAAGTAAAGGTTCCGGAAAAACTCCACATGCTTGTTTTTTACCCGCAGCTTTTTAGGGGAGTTCCAGTGAATCACCTGTAAAAGACAATCATCAAGATTAAAGTCGGGGCGGCGCGAATATGAGGAGTGGACTTTAAAATTTTAAAATTTAACCCTTTGATGCACAACCTGGGTCCAAGGTTTCTGTAACTTTGCAATAAATGAATGTCCTCATTCAAGCTTCCATGAAGTCCTCACTTGATTCTGATCATCACAGATACTTATTTCAGTTTTCTTTATTTATTTTATTGATAAAAATTTTTGTATCACTGCCCCAACATGTCTCAGAATTAACCCTTATGTGGATTTTGATAGGAACTGTTGTTACATTTGTAAACATTTGCAGTCAGAAACATATTTACAAATATGTTTCTTTTTTTTTTTTTTGTTCATGCAGTAAATAAATAAGTAAATAAATAATTAAAAGATTTTTTTATGAAAACTTGGAACATTAAAATAAACTAAACTGATTTTAATAGATTTACCAACGAGATACACACAATAACATAGGAAGTGAATACAGGTTAAGTTTAACCATGGTGTGCATTAGAAGGGGTGTACCTAGCTTGTGCATCAAAGGGTTAAATCTCAATCAGGCGCAGTCGTGCATCAAATATTTGCCTACATGCCACGGCAGGGCTACATGTAGTTATTAGCGCAAGCAAGTCATGAAACATGGTCTAAACTGGTTTATTACCATTTTAACAAGCTCATATGAAACAGTATAATATTATAACTAAATTAACAGTAAATAAAGTTAATCAAACAAATATCACCAATACTGCAATCATTAAATTTAGACTCTTAATTTAAAAATTAAAAAAGTTAATTAAATAAATACAGTAAAAACTGCAGTCATTAAACGCAGACTCTGTTATTTTAAACTAAATCTGTAATCATTAAATGTAGAATATTGAATTGTAGCTGCTGTTCTGTTTGTACCGGTCAGATCTGGTCTGTAGGTGTTCTGGGTTATTAGTTTTGTGTTAGCTGTGTGTTCTAGCTCTGCTGTTACTGATACTCACTGTATTCAGTTGTGTGCAGTGCTGTATCAGACTAGTAGTTAAATGTTTTTGTTTTGGTTTCTCAACGAGAGACTCTGATTTTACTCATTTTAAAAAACGCCCTGGATGAGTCTGCGTCACATACGGTAAACACTGCCAGACAGACGACATGTTTTCTATCAGCGCATGCTTTTCTCGCAAGGCCGCTGCTTTAGTCAGTCTGTGGAAAATGAAAGGGTGTGTATTTCCACCTAGTGGTTAAGATAGGAATTGCAGGGAGCTGGTTGGAGGGCTCCTCTTCCTGGATGAAACGCTAGCTGGAAATACAGAAATTAGGCTCATTTGTTTAACATTTGTATCAACTTTCAGAATCGGCTAAAATGGAGAAATATCGGCCGATCACTGATCACATATTTTGATTAAAAATCGACCGATACCGATACATAGCTGATCGATCCTTCCAACTCTAATACACTTATCCACGGATCTTCTCTGAAACAGCTTGTAGGTCTTAAATAAGGTTGCACACACTTGCTGAAGTGGTTTAGGACACAGTATAACTTTCTGTGAACTAAAAAAATTAAAAATGAAACACCTGACAAGAACAGTTTAGTTTCAGATAAAAGCTGTCGAGCTCTTCCACCTTGGCTGCCTTTGCAGTTCTGTGTAATCATGAATTTTAAAAATAGAGCTGGATGATTAATACTAGAAACATTCCAGTTTCCATATGTCTGCCCACTCTTAATAAAGACCTACAAGCTGTTTCTGAGAAGATCTGTCATCCTAAGTCGTAACGACAAACCCGAGCAATCTTAAAGAAGATCTGGATGCTGGTTACACAAGTTAAGAGACATTTCTGGGGACATGGCTGCAACAAACATTTGGGTGACTATTGACTTCTATTGTTTGTTAGCACTGGTAGCTTGTTTTGGACTTTAAATATGTGTAATCGACTGTATCTGGGTAGAAGCTGTTCCAGGACAGAAACAGGATTGTGACAGGATTAGACTGCATTGTATTTTTCCCCCTGTATATTTTTTAATAAGTAACAGAATACTAGTCGTTCGTGGTCGTTATATAATTACCTTTAGATCAGACACTTCAGTGTAGCACTGTTCAGAGCGAGTGTGGTCTGATAGCTGAACGTTCCAGAAGCAGGGCAGCTGGTGCACCAGCACGGGGTTCTGTTTGATGAAAGCATTGAATATGTCCTACACACAAAGAGAGAGAGAGAGAGTAAGAGAAAGAGTGAGGGAGAAAAAAAGAGTGAGAGAGTGAGAGAGAAAAAGTGAGAGAGAAAGAGAGTGAGAGAGCGAAGAGAGTGAGAGACAGAGAGTGAGAAAGAGAGAGCGAGAGAGAGAGAGAGAGTGAGAGCGAGAGAGACAGAGTGCGAGACAGAGAGTGAGAACGAGAGAGAGTGAGAGCGATTGAGAGAGAGACAGGAAGTGTGAGACAGAGAGCGAGAGGAAGAGAGAGAGAGAGACAGAGAGCGAGAGAGAGACAGAGTGAGAGAGAGAGTGAAAGAGTGAGAGAGAAAGAGAGAGAGAGACAGAGAGCGAGAGAGAGACAGAGAGTGAGAGAGAGTGAAAGAGTGAGAGAGAAAAAGAGAGAGAGAGTGGGACAGAGAGCGAGAGAGAGACAGAGACAGAAAGCAAGACAGAGACAGAGAGTGAGAGCGAGAGTGAGACAGAGAGTGAGAAAGCCAGAGAGAGAAAGAGAGAGAAAAAGAAAGAGTAAGAGAGAAAGAGAGCGATAGAGAGACAGAGAGAGACAGAGAGAGTGAGAGAGCGGGAGAGAAAGAATAAGAGAGAGAGCGTAAGATAGATAGAGAGACAGAGAGCGAGAGTAAAAGAGAATAAGAGAGAGAGTAAGATAAACAGAGAGAGAAAGAGAGCGAGAGAGACAGAGAGACAGAGAGAGAGAGTAAGATAGACAGAGAGAAAGAGAGCGAGAGAGAGACAGAGAGAGAGAGAGAGAGCGAGAGAGAGAAAGAATAAGAGAGAGAGAGTAAGAGAGAGAGACAGAGAGCGAGAGAAAGAGAGAATAAGTGAGAGAGAAAGATAGATAGAGAGACAGAGAGCGAAAGAAAGCAAGAGAGAGAGCGTGAGAGAGAGACAGAGAGTAAGAGACCGAGAGAGAAAGAGAGAGCGAGAGAGAGAGTGAGAGAGACAGAGAGCGAGAGAAAGAATAAGTGAGAGAGTAAGATAGATAGAGACAGAGAGCGAGAGAAAGAGAGAATAAGTGAGAGAGAGAGTAAGATAGATAGAGAGACAGAGAGCGTGAGAGAGAGACAGAGTGAGAGACCGTGAGCGAGAGAACGAGAGAGAGAGTGAAAGAGAGAGTGAGAGAGTGAGAGAGTAATTGATATCACTAAACGTCCTTAGATTAAAAGTGAAGGGTGTTTTGGTCTCTCCTGTAAGGATACTGCTGATGCTGTTCGTTTTTGGACAGGGATGATATTAAGTATGAGTAAGATTACTGGTCTAAGCTATAATGGAAACTATCTAGGTTCAAAGCTAGGTTCAAATCTTGGTTGACCCCAAGTTGGACTGAAATGTGGTCCAGGTCGATGCTGGTCAGACCGTTTGAGACACACACAAAGGTGAACAGAACTAGAAATGGTCTCGGTTCCGTCCAGGTTGTTCAGACTGACCAGTCTCAGTCAGGCTACTGTGTGCACATGGTAATGAGGTTCAATGCTGGTGATGCTGGTGATTTTTGTAATGGCTCACTCACCTGGTCAGCGAGGGAGGTGGAGAGCATGCTCATGAGCTCTCTCTCGGCCGTCAGCCTCCACATCTGTTCCCAGCCTATCCTGCGCAGCCTCTCCAGATACAGCAGGATCACCCCTACAGCCCACAGAGGAACATCACACAGGCTCAACACAGACTGCTACAGTAACCGGCACAGCTTTAGACTTCATGTGTCATCACTGACCAAAGAAAATCCTGTATCTTCATTATTATTCATTTAGATTTCTGTATCATTTAAACACGACAGCTGCACTTGATGAACGGACCAATAGAGAAGCTCCAAAATACCTGGAGAAATACTGTTTACATTACTTTACACTAAAAGTTAGAACGTTTTTGGATATCATTTTGGAGACACATGTTTTGCTTTGGGAAGTGAGAATATATAAAAAAAGGTGACTACTGCCTTCTAGATTAAGTTAGCAATATTAGCATCATAGCTATTTTTTAAGGAATTGAAAGTAAAGAATGTTTTTGGCCTGTAAAGTTACTATTTTGGAGAAACTTGTTTTTCTGTGGATAGCAATGATATATTTTTTTATAATTTTAAGGACATTTCTGCTGCGTAATCAACTATTTACCATTAATTACAGAATTTCTTGAAGCTGTTGATGCAAATATATGGATTTGTAAAAAAACATAATCTAAAAAAGCTTATAATTTG